>RXON01004210.1:0-30484 GCA_009667805.1 Leptobrachium leishanense | reverse complement strand
ATCCTCTGCATGTGACCGGCCCTTTAATGACGCCCCAGAGCATGCTGGGAGTATGGGCGGACCAGGAGATCAGCAGATGCAGGTGTGTGTGTGTGACAGTGTCCCAGTGATACAGTGTATCTCCAGAGCCCAGAGCAGGATCCAGCTCACAGTGAGTACAGGAGCAGGATAATGCTCTTATGTAACCTCAGCCTGGGTCAGACATGGGGAGATGACCAGGAATGGGGGAGGGGTTTATTAGACAGAAGCATGGCACTGGGGAAATGAGGGGGCAGAGGGGGCACATGATATCAGCAAATAATCTGCTTGAGATGTCACCCAGAGCAGCAGGAAACATGTTTTTGGAGGATCACGTGTGACTGTGTAATGATTGTGTATGTATTGTACACACTTTACATGGGGCTGGTTTCACTTTGTAAAAGTATAGTGTAGCCTGTCAGCTGAACCAACACATAAATACAGATCACATATCAATAATCCGGGTCGCTACGACTACGTTCGTTAATCTGTGCAGGCGCTCTATGCTTTGCTTATTTTTTTCTAAAGATTGGTTATCAATTTGTTGAATATGTACGGAGGCCTGCTGGTGTCATGATCCATAAAATATATATATATATATATATAACCATGGCCACACTTTACTACATCTCCCCCATCAATACTGTCGCGAGAACTGCTGGTGCTATATAAATAATAATATTGTAAGGATTCTGGGGAGCACAAACATCCATTGCTTTGCTATCGCCAGCCCTGAATAACCCGTGTTGTGTGTTTGTGTATATTTTATAATATACTGTACACAGTTCTGGACTCTGTGTTCTGTACAGATACCCGCTGCTTATCGTGACGTATACGCAAATCCAGCCAGTAATCCCAGAGATTTCTTTGTTATGCAACTTTTAATATTGTTTATCGACATTTCAGCTTTGGTCTAGACGAGCAGCGTTTCTCAACCGCGTTCCTCAAGACCCCCTAACAGGCCAGATTTTAAGGATCACTTTGGGGAAATGCGACTGAATCTTCCAATCACTGAGCAGTAGACATGTGCATTCGTTTTAGTACTAAAACGATTTAGTCCGAATTTTGGGATAATTTCGTTTTCGTATGACTCAAGAGAAACGAAACTGCTCAGTACAAAAAACGAAAGAAACTAAAATAAAATGCACTACATTTTAGTTTCAGTCCTTTTTGTGATATTACATTGAGTGAAGGAGACCAGCAATGAAAAGCGCAAATCCGAAGTTCTGCACCCTCCACATGCCAATGCAATAGGATGTTCTATACAGAGAGGGGCATTAATTAATGCAGGAGGATGTTCTATACATTATACAGAGAGGGGTATTAATGCAGGAGGATGTTATATACATTATACAGAGAAAGGTATAAATTGAGGAGGATGTTCTATATAGAGAGGGACATTAATTAATTCAGGAGGATGTTCTATATATTATACAGAGAGGGGTATTAATTATGCAGGTGGATGTTGTATACATTATACAGAGAGGGGTATTAATTAATGCAGGAGGAGGTTCTAAACATTATACAGAGAGGATCCTTTTTTTTCAGCCCTTTATATCCAGTGGCTGTGAGCACTGACATCGGCTGCTTGTTACATTATCTCTCAGTACAATGTATCAGGCTCAGTTGTTACAGTAACTGACTGTAACAGCGCTCAGAGTTTCAATAAAACAAGGAAATAATATTGTTCTAACCTCTTATATATAAAGATATTATTTACTAGTTTTACTGAAACTCTGAGCGCTGTGATGAGCAGCAGTCACTTACTGTAACAGCTTTGCCTGACACGGGGCAGTATTACAATGTTGGTGCTAACTTAACCAGAGCGTTGTAAACTGAAAACCTCCATAGGCTATAATGGCTCAGGGAAGTTTACAACAGCTCTGGTTAAGTTAGCACCAACTATGTAATATGGCCCACATTGTGCTGAGAGTGAGAGATACTGTAACAAGCAGCGATCTCAGCCCTCTGAGGAGCCACTACAATAGTAATTGTATCCACTGGTTTTCGGATGAATGAATTAGTTTTCATACTAAAGAACTGAAAACGAATTTCTTTAGTAACTAAATAAATTGCATTTTAGGACTAATCCATTAGTTCAAAACGAAATTTTGTGCTGTGCACATGTCTACTGAGCAGCAATCATATCACCTGTGCTGTGCTTCACATATCTGGAAAACCTGACCTGTTAGGGGGACGTGAGGACCGTGGTTGGGTCTAGAGCAGGGGTCAGCAACCTTGGCTCCCTGATGTTTTGCGAACTACATCTCCCATAATGCTCAGTCACCCATTAGGCTGACAGCCACATGGAAAATGTAGTTCCCAAAACATCAGGAAGCCAAGGTTGCTGACCCTGGTCTAGAGCTTTGTCAGGATACTATATATATATTATATATATATATATATATATATTATATATATATATATATATATACGCTGAAAGGTTGATGAGCAATATTAAACATTGTATAACAAATCCCTGGAGTTCTGGTTGGAATTGGTTTGTGTGTGTGATGGGAATGAGTGCCCCCCCTCCCCCCATATTAAGGACATGACTGGTGAATAAAGTGCCTTCCATGACTTCCACTGGGAAGTTACGCCTTTTCGCCTCTCCTTCAGGAGCCAGCTCTTACAACCTTTAAGACATGCCTACACTTCAAATATTGTTTGTTTTAAGTTGTTTTATTGCCTTACTACCTCAGGTCACCTTCAAGTTGCTTCAGTCACATTTGTGTGTTTTTCACTAAACGGTGAATTCAAAACATAATTTCAACTAACAGGGCTATTCAATGAGATCCGAATTGTGGCAGAAAGGTAACCGAACAGTGAAATTCAGCGTATGGTTACCTTTCCTGGCCATTTTGGCTATTCAGAGAGCAGGCAGTTCGCCAAATCCAGGCGAATTGCCTGCACATACGGTGCCTGTTCGTTGCCTGCTCGAGGGCAGTGAAATCCCCATAGAGAAGCAATACTTCGTCTATTCAGAGAACAAAAACCAGCAGTGAAAAGTTGCCGAATTGCCCTGCTGTTCAGTGATTTCATTCGACAGGTTTATTCAGGCAGATCTCATAGGCTTCAATGTAAAAAATATTCCCGTTTTAATTCAATATCTAATAAACCGTTGATTATTATATTCTGCAGTAAAAAGTCTCTTTATTTATAGACTGTTTTTAGGATCCTTTTAGGCATTATTCGGGAATTTTTTTATCGACATTTTTTTTCCGTTTTTATTTTTTTTAATCGTGTTTTTCTTTTTTTCTGTAACAGCCCTTTTTATTATCATTCTTTGGATCTTATATGTAAATTTCAAACCTTTTCGCTCAGTTTCTTTGCAAACAGCGTTTCACTTCAAACATTCAAGCGTTACTGTTTTTTTTTTTTCCACTCCATTTGTCTGCGGTGTCGGCTTTTTCCGGTGGCTGCTTGGGTTTCTCCAGCGTGTTCGGCGGGGTTAATCCAGATGTTTTTGCGGGTTTGGGAGTGCGTTCGCTGGGTTTTGCGGTGAGTGTTCGTCGGGTTTGCGGCGGTTTTTCCCCGCACTACGGCGGCCCTGTGGTGCTTGCTGAATACACTGCAGGGACGCCGAAATGGGATCGCCAAATCTCACCGAATTGAACGAAAAGTCACCGAAAGTGCAATGACTTTTCGATTTTCTTTGAATAACCCTGTAAAAGTAATAGATTTTGTCCAGATGAGCTGCAAATACACTATGGGTTGGTAAATTGATACACATATATATATTTTATTATATATAAAATATTACTTATTTTAGGAAAAATAGAAAGAAATGGAGTTGTTTAAAATTTCATTAGCCCCTCCGGCCCCAAAAAAACCCCACTAATTAGCATTAGTCCTCCAGTTCACTGCTTGAACAACTTCTATTTTATAGTTATTTTTATCCTGTATTTTACTTATTTAATTTTTATTTGTTTTGCTTTTTGAGTCTGTCTAGCTGTAAGTTGTTTTTTTATGTATGATTTTGATGGTTTGTGATAGCGCCCCCGAGGCATTTATTTTTTGCAGACCAGTGTTGTTTTTTTTTTTGTTTTTTTTAAATATATCCCAAGAGGACGTGTCTATTCACTAAGCACAATGTCGGTGTATTGATATGCGCCATACTTCAGCGATTCCTCTTCGGAAAATACAGTGAATTCACTATCTGGCAAATGGTCACCGTATTTTGCCGAAATCAGGGTTGCTGAAGATGTTATCGAACGTCAGCGAAACCGCCGAATCGTGCTGATAAATCGGTATCAGCGAATTCCACCAAATTGGGGGGAAAAAAAGGTGACTCTTATTCTCCTAATAATAGGTGTTTAAACCAATAAAAATGCATTAAAATGTGTCTATAATATAAAGGTATGTTACAGAATAAAAAATAGGCCGTTTAAAAAATTTGGGAAACAAAAATTTCATCCAAAAAAGAAAATACAAAAAGGTTTTCTAAAAAATAATAAAAAGGCTTTTTGCTGAAAATGAAAAGATGAAACTGGCTTTAAAAGAGAAATTAAAGCTATTACCTTTTTACATTGACCCTATGGGATTTGCCTGTTTAACCTCCCTGGCGGGCTAATTTTTTAAAAATTTTGTGTCTAAAAGCGTCTCAATTTTTTTTTTTTTTTTTTTAAAGTAAACGTGTTGTTTTATATAGTAAGCCTGTAATAATTAGGAATAACTCACTAAAATCTGTGCAAAGAAGAGTCTAGTAAACACACTGTCCGATAAAGTTTGAAACACAAAATAATAATTTATTATCCCAAAATAATTATGCAAATTAATTTATATTCAATAATATAATCAAACCAAAAACACTGAAATCTTTCATAAAACAAGGGTGCAATATTCGTGCATATTGCCTCAGTGTAAACATCCTTGATATGATATATTTCAATAATGTACACTCTTATTTATACAGCAACATTCATAATGCATACAGTGTATCAATAATTATATTTTCATATAAGATCTTCAAACCATATATACAGTAAAGTCCAGTCTTAGAATGTGTATGGTCTGTTTCTGATCTGTTAGCGCCACCTAGTGGCCGTTCGTGAGAAGGTCATGCTGTTGGGGATTTTACATTGAAATATTTTTTTTTTTACTGTCTTCTAATTTGCTGCCTGGTCCCGCCCCCCTCCCCTTGCATTGCGTGACTCGCAGGGAGTGTTACCAGGAAGCAAGTCGCTACGATCACACTGCGGGGGACAGCGAGGGAGCGCAGGATGAGGTGAGTATGCAGCCTGTGTGTGGCTCGGGGTTACCGTTTGCGTTAGCAAAATTTAACCCCGAGTCACACTCGGGAATACCGCAAGGGAGGTTAAACCTGTCGAACTGAACCTCCGAAAATCAAGGCAGTGCACAGGAATCTTGGTTCGGAGTTCAGTGAATAGAAGATACAACAATCTTCTATGGAGCAATTTCGGTGCTGCTGAATTGCGGCAAACTGCACTGTATATTGCTGTCAATTGCTTGTATCTGTATTTGGTGAATAGATGAATTGGCCAAAATTTGCAATCTCGGGCCAATTAGGAGGTTATTGCATAATCCCTAAAGTCATGTTGATAAATAATTAAAATGCTACATATTTTTTTTCTTTTCTAGAGTAGAACTTAAAGTTGACGTTCTGGCATTTCCTAAATCTACAGAACGCTGCGATGGACGCCGGGAGGCACATCAGTACAGGCGCACCTAGTGTGCTCATCTGAACTTGGCCTAAAGTCAGACATCGGCACTTCTGTAGAACAACAGTCCATGTCTTATTGCATTCAGTAATCCTCACTGTGACTTAAACTTGGAGTGAGTTGCTGGTGATGAGTGCAACTTGGCTGTGATTGCTGAGCTGCACTTGTCCATGTCGGCTCTGTTAATGGCTTATGGAAACATTTTCTAATAGTCCTGATCCAGGCAACATTTCCATAAAACAGGGAACCGCATCCTTGGCCCTCAAGATGTTTTGCAATTACATTTCCTTTTGAAGCTCTGGAAACCTAATGAGTCGCTGAGCATCATGGGACATGCAGTTATAAAACACCTGGTTGGACAAGGTTGCTGACCCCTGCCCTGAATGATTAGCCAAAGCTGACAAGTGCAACTCGGTCTCTAGCTAATGCTGCCCGTAATTCTTATTTTGTTTCTACCTTCTATAGTTGTTGATTTTAGTCATATCTCGGGTGAACGTTTCAAGGCTCATTTGATCATGCCCTTGCATTCGCCACTATAACTACAGCCTGAACTATTAAGGGTGACTGTGAAACAAGTGGTTTTTGTAAACAAAGATAATTGTGGTTTTATTGATCTTGGAAGCGGATGGGCACTCGCTGCGAGACCGCAGGAATTTGTAAAATTCTCTTGGATCATTACTTTTCAACTATTATAGCTATTTTATCGGTATCGTAAATCATCACTATTTCTAATCATCATCTTGCTATCGCCTCCGGCTTTTCATTTTTCACTCTTTATATGACACGGTTTCTATCCTGAAAGCCTCTCACTTCCATAATTATAATCTGATCCTAAGAAAATGATTTAAAGCCACATGTGAAATAACGAACGTCATTTGTATTGCTCCCATCATGATTTCCATTAGTGGAGCTTATCGTGGCCTGATCTGCTGCTTCCGGTCCAAAGTTAACCCCACAAACCCATATTTTACCCTTGGTAGATGAAATGAGCCGTGTTCTCTTTGTTCATATAAACAAGAGATAAGGAGTGAAGGATACTGAGCAGGGGCGTTCCTAGAACATTTGGCACCTGGGGTGGATTCTATATTTGGCACCCCCCTACCCAACCTTAAAATGTAAAAAAACAAAACAACCACGCTTTTTTCCAAAAATATTTATTGCACAAATTGTATGTCAACTCACAGTAATGTGCGGTGTGCATGAGCGTACCACAGATCACTGCAGAAATAAAACTCACGCTCATACGCACTGCACATTACTGTGAGTTTTATTTCTGTGGTGCTCTGTGATCTGCTCATACACGCCGCACATTACTGTATCACAGAACACCACAGCAATAAAACTCATGCTCATACACACTGTACATAACTGTATCACACAGCTCCACAGCTATAAAACTCACAGTAATGTGCAGTGTGTATGAGCGTATCACAGAGCACCACAGCAGTATAGCTCTCGTGGTAAAAGCCGTGAGTACGAGTGCACGCAGTATCCAAAGCAATAAAACTCTCATGGCAAAGGCAGTAAGTATGACCGCACACAGTATTTTTGTTAGATATATTTACCGTCTTCTGTCCTAGAGGATTTTGGCCTGGGCAGTGTGAGACAATCTCCTGGCACTGTGAGCACTCGGTGGGCCTCCTTGAATCTCCCAGGTGCTGTAGGGGCAGGCTCTATCACGGCCACACTCACGTCATCGGGTGTGGCCGAGATTGAGAGATGCGTGGGCACATTACCAGTGGCACGTCCACCGTGGGAAGCTGCCTGGCAGCTCATGCGCAGCCTCCCTCGCAATGTTCGGTAGTGGATCAGTAAGATCCACTTCCGAGCTGCCGAGCAACTTGGCCCCTACATCCGTTGGACTGCCTGCAATCCGGACAGGATTGAATTGCAGTGGAAGACCGTGGCAGCGGGCTTCTACCAACCTGCGGGCCCCCGACGTTCAGTCCACCCACTGAGTGGCAGTGGTACCTGGGGCGGACCGCCCCACCAACAGTACATAACTGATACTGAGGTGTATGGTTTAAGTAAGTAGGTCGTTTTCCCCCAGGTGCCCCTTTGCAATGGATGTGTCAATTGTGGAGGTCTTTGCAGAAATAAAATATGGAGCTCACACAATGTCACTTTAAGACTTTAAATATATAAATCTTCCAGCACATACCGTATAGTTATCATGTTACATTTAAGTGAAAGTTCACCAGTGAGAAAGTAAGCAATATGAGCTGAAATTGCTCCATGTCACTACAGCCACCATGACCATTTAAACCAGGGGTACTCTAGCTTGTCACTCCAAATATTTTGCAACTACCTTTCCCCCAAGGCTCTGTCGCCCTAATAAAAAGCTGAATGTCATGGGAGATGTATTTTCTAAATATGTGGAAGGCCAAGATTGAACACCTCTGATTCAAACCGAACAAGTTTCAATTGCCGCAGGAACCGGTGCAGGTTTTGGATGGTAAATAAATTATTTGGAGACATCTGTGGACTTTTCACTTAACTAAGAATAATGCCCTGACGATAGGAAATAAAATTTTGGATGTAATATATGAAAATGCTTGTTTCAAGGTTATACTTAACTTTTTAAGGATTTACAGAGTCTGCAGCAATGTACATTAGACATGTGCACAGCACAAAATTTCGTTTTGAACTAATTGATTAGTCCTAAAATGCAATTTATTTAGTTGCTAAAGAAATTCGTTTTCAGTTCTTTAGTATGAAAACTAATTTCATTCATCCGAAAACCAGTGGATACAATTACTATTGTACTGGCTCCTCAGAGGGCTGAGATCGCTGCTTGTTACAGTATCTCTCACTCTCAGCACAATGTGGGCCATATTACATATTTGGTGCTAACTTAAATTGGTATAATTATATACTATGGAGGTTAAGTTAGCACCAACATTGTAATACTATGCCGTGTCAGGCAAAGCTGTTACAGTAACTGACTGCTGCTCATCACAGCGCTCAGAGTTTCAGTAAAACTAGTAAATAATATTTTTATATATAAGAGGTTAGAACAATATTATTTCCATGTTTTACTGAAACTTTGAGCGCTGTTACAGTCAGTTACTATAACAGCTGAGCCTGATACATTGTACTGAGAGATAATATAACAAGCAGCCAATCTCAGCGCTCACAGCCACTGGATTTAAAGGGCTAAAAAAAAAAAA
Source organism: Leptobrachium leishanense (assembly GCA_009667805.1). NCBI lineage: Eukaryota > Metazoa > Chordata > Amphibia > Anura > Megophryidae > Leptobrachium > Leptobrachium leishanense. Next base: position 21,615 of record RXON01004210.1, on the reverse strand, counting down.
AAAAAAAAAAAAAAAGCTCCTCTCAGTATAATGTTTAGAACATCCTCCTGCATTAATTAATACCCCTCTCTGTATAATGTATAGAACATCCTCCTGCATTAATTAATACCCCTCTCTGTATAATGTATAGAACATCCTCCTGAATTAATTAATGTCCCTCTCTGTATAGAACATCCTCCTCAATTTATACCTTTCTCTGTATAATGTATAGAACACCCTCCTGCAATAATACCCCTCTCTGTATAATGTATAGAACATCCTCCTGCATTAATTAATGCCCCTCTCTGTATAGAACATCCTACTGCACTGGCATGTGGAGGGTGCAGAACTTCGGATGTTGCGCTCTTCATTGCTGGTCTTCTTCACTCAATGTAATATCACAAAAAGGACTGAAACTAAAATGTAGTGCATTTTATTTTAGTTTCTTTTGTTTTTTGTACTGAGCAGTTTCGTATCTCTTGAGTCATACGAAAACTAAATTATCCCAAAATGCGGACTAAATTGTTTTAGTACTAAAACGAATGCACATGTCTAATGTACATAGCACAAACTGATACACAGGTGGACAGAGAGGTGATACATTTGTACGAAAAGACATTTGAACAAGACATAACTTGTTAAAGTGATACAGTAGGATAGGGAACTTACAAGCTATATGATGCTGAAATGATTTTGATACATCTCAATACCATCTAAAATATCCCTAAAATACAAGGTTATTCACTAAGTTGCAAACTTGCCACCGAATTGCACCGAACAGTGAATTTCCCCATACGGTGCAATTTCGGCGCAGTTTGCCTATTCACTAAACTGTCAATTCGCCAAATACTGTGAAGTGACAGCACAGTTCGCTGTAGTTTGGCAAAATTGTCCCCTAGAGAATAGGGATGTGCTGTTCGGTTCGATCAGTTCGGATTTCGACTCGAACATTGGCAGTTCGAAAGTTTGCGAACTTTGAACTTTTTGGCGAGTTTGGTTCGAGTTCGAAAAAAAGTATAAAAAATCTAGAAATAAAGAGACTCTTTACTGCAGAATATTATAAGCAACGGTTTATTAGATATCGAATTAAAAAACTACCTAATGTCTAGGTGCAAAGATTCTCACCTCTAATTGACCTGTGCTCTCAAACGGCGTAAACAGGTGTTTAATTAGCGTTTGGAAATAACATGTGCTTCTAATTAGTCTGGTCTCATGAATTTGATACATTGCCTGCAGAAAGAGTGTGGCTCCTGCACATGTATGAACAAACACTGTGCTTGTTCTGAATTCTACTATATGATCCTCTGATATGCTGTTTAACCCCTTAAGGACCAGGGCTCTGTAAAGCCAATCATTAATGATGTAGATGTTACGTCATTTGTCATCAAGGGCTTAATAAAATCTTTATCACACTCCTTAGATTTAAACGTAATATTCCAGTATTTGTATGTCATGTACCTCTCCCGAAGGGCCTACAATTATTATTGTGTTAGAAATGACTATCATAAAACGTACAAGCTGAGTCCCTAGAGTCTCTGACTATCCATTGTCGTATATACCTTGCTTTATACATAGAATACATTCCCTCATCTAACAGGATAGTAGCCAGTCCCTGTGCATTTTAACCCCTTAAGGGTGGCTAGGTGTCGTGTGTGGGTCTCTGATGGCGATATTTCTATACATCCTACAAATCCGCCACTTCACGGGCAGGTTATGGGGACCTCCCAGGCACGATATTTGAAGGAATTTTTCATTTTTATTTTTAACCCTTATTTTATGGAAAACTCACTGTTCCTTTAAAAACGTCTTTTTTTTAAAACTTTTTGTCCTTGTTTCCTGTCCCCCAGGGCACTACCCGGACCCCCATACACCTTTTATGGCAAATATCTTGCATATATGCCCTCTTGAAGGGCACTCTAAAAATTGAACTTTTGAGTCCCATTGACTTGCATTGAGTTCGGTTCGAGTTCGAACTTTTGAAATTGTTCAAATGCGAACAGAACATGTGTGTTTTTTTTTTTTAATTTTTTATTAAGGATCTTTTTTTTATTATTCAGACACCTTTTAAGCCATTTTTATTGGTTTAAACACCTATTAGGCGAGTTTTTTTTCAGCGGTCTTTGCACTATGGTGAGCTTCCGTTGAATAGTGGGTTGCCGGAATGGAATCGCTGAAGCGCACCGTAGTGCAAAGCACCGAAATTTCTGTGCTTTGTGAATAACTCCTATTGTATTATTATTAATCTTTATTTATAAAGTGCCAGCATATTCCACAGCGCTGTACAATGGGCACAATAGTAGTTTTCAATCGAAGCAACAAGTTTTTAAACTTCTCTGTACAGTTATCCCAGTAACTTGATGCTGGGACATATAAATTATGCAGCACGGTGTATTTTCTTTCTGCAGACTGCGTACTTTCAGCTAATTTGCATTTTCTCCTATGTCTTCACTGCAAATTATGCCCGAGACCATCGTTATTCCCCTGAAAATCACTCTCTGGACGCTAAACGATTTTCATGCCTCCATGACCTCAGGTCCCATATAGAGTGTAAATTCCCTCGTGAACAAGCTCCCCCAGTCCTACTTCGTCATCTTTTAAGTCGCGTGTGCTACAAATGTATTATCCCCTTGTCCGCCATATCTTGCACAATGCTACGGAGCCTGCTGGCGCTATATAAATCATGATGATTATTTCTAATCTACCATAAAGATATTTTATAGTGCACCGAACGGGACAGTTCGTCTATTCTGCAATTACCGGCGAAATACGGTGCAGTTCTGCGATCTTCGTCACCAGCAGCGAAATTGTCCCATAGAGAAGTAATGGTTCACCTATTCACAGAATGCTGAGCTGCACCGGATTGAAATGAACCAATTCTCGGTGATTCAGTTCATCAGGTTTAAAAAGGTGAATCTACTAGGTTTCAATGTTAAAAACGTAATATCCCTTTTTTTTTCCATTTTCAGCAAAAAGCCTTTTTATCCATTTTTTTTAGAACACCTTTTCGTATTCTATTAAATATAGATATATATTATTTACACACATTTTTACAAAAATTTTCTTGGTTTAAAAATCTATTAAGAGAATAGGAGTGTTTTGTTTTTGTGCAGTTTGGATTTTGAAAGGCAATTTCGCTGCTGTTTGACGCCATTGATCAACTTGTTAATGAGGCTTTGGTGCACTACGGTGACCATCCGGTGAATTTACTGTCAGCCAAATGTAATCTCCGAAGTGCGCCGTAGTGAAAAGTGCTGAATTTTCGGTGCTTGGTTAATAGACCCTCCTCAGTTTGTGCACCAGTGTCTCAATTTGAAGTCAAAGCGCAGAATCCTTCATCGTACCACGTCTTTCTAAAGCCCACAATCTCCATGGGTATGATATCCATTTCAAACTCCTCCAGTCTGTGCCCCCCCCTCCCTGTATGTGAGGCACATAAAACTATATTATAGCCATGTATTAACCCCTTTGCTGCTGAGCCATTTGACCACTGTGTGCTGAGCTCATTTTTACCGGTTTGACTCATCATAGAAACATAGAAAAATGTCGGCAGATAAGAACCTTTCGGCCCATCTAGTCTGCCCAATTACATGGATACTTTACCTGGATTTATCTTTTGTTTAGGATAGCCTTATGCTATCCCATGCCTGCTTAAATTCAATTACTGTTTTGGCCTCTACCACTTCAACTGGAAGACTTTCCATGTATCCACCACCCTCTCAGTAAAAGAATGTTTAAACACGATTTGAAGTCACATTTTTTTATAGAACCCAGACAAATTATATATCGTTCTTTCCGGCAGATTCATAATATATCATTATTATATGTATACGTTATGTCCTGCCTGTATATTATAACAAAAAATGCAATACAATTAGAATTTTTAATCATCTACAGTGTGTAAAGTGTTATTTTTCAGATTTTATCATTCAAGCCTTTGCGGTTATACTTTCTATGGGGTACGCTTGTTAAAAAAATTAGAAATGGGGACTCGTTACATTTTTTTGGGGGGGAATTACGTGTTTTTTTTAGCAAACTCCCCCCCCCCCCCCCCCATAGAAAAAATTAGTGCAGCATCATTGTTCACATAATTGAAATGGGAACAATATCTCTGCATTAGTAAAACAAAAAGTTTTATTTTTTAATTTATATTTTAATTACTTTACATATAACATGGTCATGTTTATCATTGGAAAGGTCATGCTCTGGCCTTTCGATTGACACCAAGATGAACCTCTAGCTGCCACCATTCAAAGGACCCCCCCCCCCATATCTCCATCAGGAGATTCCTTAGGAAATCACCGGGCAGCTAGGGGTTCACTGGCTAACTGACGTCATCGTGCCACGGATTGATGCTGCCTGCGCAGCTCAAGCTCATGTTTGTTTTCTACCTGAACGCTGCTACGAGGGCTCGGCTAGACATGCAAATGTTAGCACACAAAGCAGAAGGTATGGCGGCTCTGGTCCGGAGGGTGGAGTGGTGGCAGAGGACTCCATTACCAAGTAAAGATAAAACTGGCCATTTGCTGTAAACTAAATGGAAACAAACTGGCTGTGTCTAATGTAACCCGAGAATTAAACCATAAGGAGTAAGGTTGGTGTCAGATGAGCGTTTTTAAGAGCAGAAGGAACATCCGTGAGAGTGGACGTTCCTTCCACTCTGCCGCCTGTCTGGTCACCTCACGGAGCGCAGTTAGTGCGCTCAGGGCTGCTAGGCTCAATCATCCTATGGAGGATCGCACTTTGCAGCCCTGTGGAACGCGCGTTGTTGCGCTTCGACAGAGAGGCTTTCTGAGTGGACACAGTATGCCTGCTGTAGCGGGCGCAATTATTGCGCACGCTACTGCATGTGGCCGACCCCCGTCGCAGCTTCACAATGCTGTGACAAATGTCGGGAGGCACATCAGTATGGGAGCTCATAGTGCGCTCGTCTGACATGACCCTAAAGCAGCATCTTTAAAGTGTTCTGCAATAAATTCCTAAGTAGCCTCTGAGGTTATTATTATTTAACTTGGTCTGACTCTAAACAGTGTGTGTGTGCTGTACACAAACCGATTAATCGATAATGAAAGTGGTTGTCAACTGTTTTCATGATTTGATTGGATGTTTCAGCCCTAGTTTCACCCATTGTACAGCGCTACGGAACTTGTTGACGCTTTATACTTGTACTCGTAACTGTAATTCATTGATTTTTACATACTTTTTCCTTTAATTCTCCTTATATTTTTTTCTTCTTTTCAGAGATGGAAAAACAAGCGCCCCCGTGCGCAGAACAGAACGCGTTGATTAGAAGTATAGAAGAAGAATACAGGAAAGCCTTTCTCTTCATTAATAAAGGCCTGAACACCGATGAAGCTGGTTACAAAGTACAAGCTCTCAACTATTACAAGCAAGGACAGGAGCACCTGTTAAGAGGATTAAGCGTCTCCTTAAAGGGGCCGGAGTATGCCGGTGCCGCCTGGGACTCGGCCAGGCAGATGCAGGTTAAAATGCATGAGACGCTGCAGAACGTCAATACCCGCCTGAGCATCTTGCATCAAGGAATGCCTTCTGCACCAGGAAACCCATTCCTCCCAGTAAATCCACCTGCTGCATGTGCCCCGGCACAAGTACTTCATCTCTATCCAACCCTGTCCCCCAACGAAAAAGAGGGGCCACCCAGACCCCCACCTCCGAACTTGAATGTTTTCCCTGCAGAGCCATGTCCTGCAAATAACGAGATGTGTAATGTACCAGGGGCTGAACAGATTTCTACATTGAATCCCTTCACTGGAGGTGCATCGGCCCCCCCAGCTTACACTCCCCAAGCGACAGATGGCCATTACACGGTTTCATTTGGGACAGAGGCCGGAGAACTTTCCGCAGTGGCAGACGAGTTTTACACCACGACTACTCAGCCACCGCCGGTGCAGAGCCTTGGGGTGGATGCTGAGGAGATGATACTCATCCCACGCGGCGTACAGATTTTTTTTGTGTGCCCAGATGGCTCGGTCAGTGCTCCTTCATATCCAGGCTATCTCCGCATTATAAAGTTCATGGACACTAGTAGCGAAGCAGCACAAGGCCGACCTCCTGCTTTCCTTCAGGTAACCATTTCATATATTTTTACTTGAGAGACATTTTAAAGGGGATTTAAGTCAGAACATGAGTTAAACATAGGTTAAAATAAAGTTTAGCTAGGATGCTGGGATCACCCCTAAATCACTGCTGACTGCTTCTGCTTCTGACATCAGGCAGCTTGATAACCAGCAGTATTCTATATTCGCAAAAGAGATGTAAGGACAAGTGGCGCTATGGACCGTGGCTGAATAATACTCCACACTGCCCAAGGGATATGTTTGACACCAAAAACACAAGAAATAGTTATAAAAGAGTAACCCTTTAGGCGCGTGGAGTGCACATTTCTGTGTAGTACATCGGCTTGTCTGCCAATAGTTTTAACAGTGTATTAATACATGCATATCGGATTCACAATAAAATTATTTTTGCAAAAAGAATAGTCCCCATGTGCGTTTAGCATATGGTCTGTATATGTATTGAGGCTTCTAGTTTCGTAAAGTTCAAATCGCTTATAGTTACGTATTGTCTCTACTCCTTGAAAGTCACAACGGATGTGTCAAGTTAGCAGACGGCTTCTTATTATTCCCCAAATGTTAAATGGGTAGAATCTTCCACGAACAACAGACTCAGTGGAGCTCCTGGGTGTCCTGTGGGATGTATTGAAGACGATTGCGCAGTAGATAGCAATAGTGGCCCCTGTTCTTCCCCTAGGGGGTACTTACAAGGTTCAGAGCCCGTGTCCTGGCTCTGAGGGGGGGGGGGGTGTTATCGCTTGTAGGGTATTTTATGGCAACCCTTAGCCCTCTTGGAAATTCTCCACCAACCCAGTCAGGTCATCAGTGGGGAAAAAAAGGGAAAATAAAAAATCCACCCTCTGATGGGTTTTAAAAGCAATAATTTATTCTTATATAAAATGAAATAAAAGCACTTCTAGTGCCGCTGACACGCGTTTCGCCGACTATAAGTGCTTTTATTTCATTTAAGAATAAATTCTTGCTTTTAAAACCCGTCAGAGGGTGGATTTTTTTATTTTCCCTTTTTTCCCTGTTAAAACTATTGGCAGATAAGCCGATGTACTACACAGAAATGTGCACTCCGCGCCTAAAGGGTTACTCTTTTATAAGTATTCTATATTAGGCCTGGTTCACACCTGGGCGTTTTACAGTGTGTAGGAACGTCTTTGGAGGTGCGTCTTTGGGGCTTATTACAACGCGTTTGTGGCCATAGACCTAGCCCTGAACGTGCTGAAATGGGCGTTTGCGCATTTTTGTACGAGTGAAAAAACGTCCGACAAAAACGCGCGTACGCTCCACAAAAATGCTCCGCTCAGGTGTGAACCCAGCCTTAACATCGCCACCTTGTGGGCGCTTTGAATTTTACTGTGATTTAAACGGTGGTGATTCAAAAGCAACACTCGAATGTAGCTGCTTCCAAATTCAATGCCTCACATCTTTTCCAAAGTGTTTTTTGGGTGCAGTCGAAGAATATCAGGATTCAGGACCAACAAAATGTTTTTGCTGGAACTCTAATGGGAGCATTTTTGGAAGTTCTTGTGTTGTTGTTTTTTTTTTGTTTTTTTTGGGCTTAAGTTAGGTTATGATTTGTGCTTTGGTTACGGTTAATTTTACAGTTAACCCTATTATGCTACTCCATATTAATATTATATATTTTTTTTTAAGTCAACAGATTCTGCTTCTTCTTTTAAATACTGTGATATTTTTTAAAAAGCTATAAAAAAGAAAAAAAAAGGGCCGAATTTAAATGTTCCCATTCGAGAGGCACTGAAAATTTTCCACTGCACCTGAAAAACACTTCTGAAATGATGTGAGGTGTTTGATTCGGAGGTTTCCGAATTTGAGCGTCTTTTTTTAATATTGCATTGATTTTCAACGTATCCCAGAAAACTGTATTGTTTTTACAGTATAATCCACATCTCCAGTCATGTGATCAAAGTGATTAGCTGTCACATCGATCATATGATACTGTGATGTTAAGATTCTCTTGCGTTCTCTGCCACAGTCCTTATGAGATGGCAGGTAGAGATACAATATGTCAGTCATAAAAGAAATGTTTCAATTTATTAGCCCACTGTTCTCTGCGATCACTGTTTTACATTATTCTGTCAAAATGATACATTTTTCTTTTTCCTATGGTAAATAGAGCTTTATATATTACTGTTGGGTATACAAGGAAAGCCCGAACAATGGTGTAATACATATTTCCTCTTCAATATATGCACAGCCGTGTCCTGTGCAGTCTTCTTTATTTTGGTTCATGATCACACATTTTAAAACCTGGTATTCTGGCATGTTTGACCTGTAATTCTTGTTTGTGGCAGCAACGCACACCTCACTTTCAAATCACGTCTGAATAGTTAAAGGTTAAACCGTATCACTGTGTTAAAGTGACTTGAAAACCTGTCCGTGCCCATTTCTAGGACATCTACCTATTACGTTTTCTAAGTTCTGCTTTTATCTTTAAAGAAGTCAATAAAAAAATCCCTTCCCTTTCCCCTTCTTCCCTTTTCCCTTCTTCTTCCCTTTCCCCTTCTTCTTCCCTTTCCCCTTCTTCTTCCCTTTCCCCTTCTTCTTCCCTTTCCCCTTCTTCTTCCCTTTCCCCCCTTCTTCTTCCCTTTCCCCTTCTTCCCTTTCCCCTTCTTCCCTTTCCCCTTCTTCCCTTTCCCCTTCTTCCCTTTCCCCTTCTTCCATCAAACCACATGCAAAAAGTGACTTCAATGATGTAAAAATATCCATGAAAATACAAATTTAAGCATTGCGTATTATTGATAGTTTCCCTGCTTATGGAAGCTTAGCTGACACATCTGAGCAATCGGCACAAAGTTCTTGTTGCTCAACACAGATTTTGTTACTTCATTGAATTGTAAATATGGCGAAACCTCAACTATTGCACAATATGGATATGTCCTGCTGATGGATGCCGTCTCAGATTATCTGCAGTATTACTTGGCTTTAATCCATCTTTACACTGGAAACCCAGGATAGTGTGACCCAGACGCATAAAGGAGCCAAATCATATGACCAAGGGTAAAGTCATATAGGCCTATTCACTAAAGGTGAAGTCGGGAGAATTGACTGGAGAAGTGAAAAATCCAGGTCAAAATGGCCAAACTAGAAAAATTCTCCCATTTATCGCTTTCCAAATCTGCTATTTGGTCTAGATTGTTCTCGTCTCCTGCCAATTCCCCAGAGTTTCACCTCTTTAGTGAATAGACCTGATAGTATGGCTTGTTCAGTGAACGGTGGCCACTAACAAGTGTTTGTCTTGTGAGATTCTTTCAGCTTCCCTTTACTTTGCATCATCCCCAATTGCTAATAGGATCTAATATTCATAAATCCATATAAAGACCCCTGCCGTGACTATTCGTCCTCTATTCTGTAAAATCTAGTGTCAATCATCTCACTGATGTTGGAGGTTAGGCAAAATATTCTGCCCCGTGTGGTAGGATCCTTTTGGTTGTGGCTGTAATTCGGCCAGTGCAATAAACAAATATCTGATATCAATCCCTTTTGTTCTTGGAGACTTATTCCTGGATTCCCCCAACAATTCCCCCAATGGTGGAAAGATCTGAGGGTTTTTAGTATCCAACGTTCTTCTCCAGCCTGCTTCCTATTACTAGATCATGGCGACCATTCACTGATTAAGCCACGTACGGATTTTTCCATTGGTCATATTTGGTTCATTTTACGCCCTACTATGGTCTCCCATAGGAAGAAGTCTTTATTAAAACCTCAAGACTTCTCCATACCCTATAAATAATAATTCATTCATTCTTGTCATGTGTCAGGATTGGCCACCGTACTATCTTCCTGAAGTATTGGTGGACCCTACTGGAGCTTGTATTCTATTTTGTGGATATCTGTCCCTCAGATCTTAATACAACAGTGTGGGAGGAAAAATGAGCAAGCTATACACTCTTTGTTTTCTTTTACTGGTTTAAGGTCCCATGTCAAGGTCTATTGCAGGGTTAAGAAACCTTGGCCCTTTAAATATTTTGGAACTACACTTCCCTCAAGACTCAAACTTATTTGTGGCTAAGCATCATGGGGTATATAGTTCCACAATATCTGGATAGCTGAGGTTTCTGACCCCCTGTTCTATTGGAATGTCTCTTGCAGGTGTGTGATTGGCTGTATCCACTCATGTGCACCCATTCGCCAGTGCTACGGTCAAACAATGGCGTATACATGTTTCCAGACCTGATGTCTCAGGTACCAGGGTCCTACGTCGGAGTTGTGCTGTCATCAGAGCTGCCTGCGGCTGACCTGGAGCTTTTTGAAGACCTTCTGAAGCAGATGTCAGATCTACGGATCCAGGTAACTTGTTAAGGATATAATTTATTATACACTGTGTGTAGTAGGTATTTGCAGAGTTATAAAGGCAGGCAATGATTAAAACACATAGGGCTCTTTTACATTCTCTGCGCTTTTTGCACACATTTACGTGGTATTATGATCCGAGCGCATTTTTCGTCCGTCAAAAATGTTTGTGCGTAAAAACGACGCGCAAAACTGTGCGCAAAGTACGTTGCGTGCAAAAATCTGTGTTCGGAATGGGGTTTTTTTGGGGTTTTTTTTCACGGGATTCAGCCAATCAGAATTAAGAACCACCATTTTCTAATGTTAGATTGTTGCGCCCGTCAAAGTCTGAGTATATATGCTGCAGAAAAAAAAAAATAAAGCATTTTATTAATTTTATTGTTTGGGTATGTGTAGAATGTGTAACTGTGCTGTATTTTTGTTTTTTTATTTTGTACTGGTGTGTTTTGGCCTAACGATCAAATTTATAGTTACCACCTGCTTTTCGAAGACGTTACGAAAATTCGCGCAAACCTTCGTTGCGTGCAGATTGGAATACCATCCGCATACCAACGCACAAACGCATTTGCGCTTACAATGTTAAGTATAGGATGTGTGCACAAATTTTCTTTGCGCAGGTTCACCCGCGGTAGACGAAAACACACGTTTGTTGCGCATAGATAGGATTACGACGTTGCGCGCAAATGGTTTTTCCCCATGCGCATTTGCGCACGCAAAACCACTTGCGCAAAGAATGTAATAGGGCCCATCGTTGCTTAATGCACACCGTCACTAATACCCAAGTAACACCTGCAAAGGAAAGGATTAACCATACAAACAAATTCAGATCGATGATAATAATAATATTATTATTATTATTATTATTATTATTATTATTATTATTATTATTATTATTATTATTATTAAAAAACAAAGTGTCTGCATTGATGGTATAGGTGCCTTGTGTTCAGAGCCTTCAGGAAAAGCAGCTTCCTGGGACAATCAAAAAGTGACCTGGAAGGCATGACCTATAGATCTGTTGACCTGTTAAGCCAATGGCCCTTCTCGAGACACCATAAAAAAAATGGCTGGGAGTGGGATGTGGGTAATATCACTTTTCCGATTCTACCTGGACACTGTTTTATTGGGAATAAATATTACAATATGATCAGGATTTAGTACCTTTTTTTTTATTGTTAATAAAGGTATTTGGTTAATTATAAAAACCTCACATATAACAGTATACACTTTTATATACCTGTGTTTATAAGACAGATATGTAGAAATATAATGGGCACTATTACAATGTTCACGCTAAAACGGGGACGCACCAGCAGGTTTCTCTTTAGCATCCCCGTTTTAGCGTGATCTTACGTTACAGGCGCTAAACCAGCAGCCTGCACCGTAACACGGTGCTAATTCTCAGGATGCTCGCGGCAGCCACGCCGCCGCAACCATCCACTCGATGGAGTCCATAGGACTCCATTGAAGCTTCCGCTGCCGGTCACGTGACCGGTGTAGTGATTTGCAGAGGGAGACTGAGGGACTTTTTCCCTCGGTCTCTCTCTTCTACTGACCATCAACCAGCGAATGCTGGCGAGCCTTCCTGGGGTTTGGTTCATACGGGTGGAGAAACTGTAGGGGCTATTCACGGATCGCCTTTGTTGCAAATACGGGCAAAAAAACACTAGTATATCAGCAACATTTCACAAAGCTAAAATACAAAGAGCAACAGGAAAAGCTATGATGTGAAGCTTCTTCTGCTGCTCTTTGGATTCTAGTTTAGTGAAATGCCAGCGTTTCTTCTCGATGCAATACTGGTGCTTTGTGAATAACCCCTTATGTAATCAACTAATATAACGTTTCCAGCACGCAATCCTATTATGAACTCATGGATTTATTCCTCTATTGGGAAAAAGACGTTTAAGCCACACTTGGGGCCCTTTTCCCTACTTAACGCTAATATGGGGACGATAAAGGGGAAAACCTGCACCTGCAGGTTTCCCGTAGCATCCCTATTTTATCGTTAGATTGCGGATCAAGCACTACCTTGGCACCTTGCCCCGGAACGAAAGCTACCCTCAGGGATTCTCTCGGTAGCTTTTCCACGCCGCCACGAGTATCACCTTCTAGAGTCCATAGAACTCCATGGAGAGTTGCACTGCTGGGCCGCGAGATTGTGGAGGGAGACTAGGATCTCTTTGTCGCCACTATTTGCTCCCGGCGGCCAGGAGATTAGCGAACGCCAATTTTTCCCCTTAGTGTCCCTGTTTTAGCTGTAGGCAGTTGATAGGGCCCTAAGTGTGGTTGAAACGTCGTCTTTTTTTTCTTCTTTTTCTTCTTTTGCACCACAGGAATAACTCCACCACTTCATAATTGGATTGTGTGACCGAGACTTTATTTAATGTTCATTGTGTGGAGCTCAGGGCGTGAGGTGCTTAACCAGTCGCTACTAAATAGGTTGCCCAGATAACCGGGAACGCCATTGTTTTTATTCGCCCTTTATGTAACCATGCTGACGTAGTTTAAGGAAGAATTGGTTGGATGAACAAGTGTCCGGCCAGCCAACTCGTCATGCCCTTCAATGCTACATTGATCGACTGGAGGGGGGGGCAGAAGTTGGTAGTCCACCCTTTCACTGCCAGCCGCTCTGCACATAGTGTCTTTATAAGTGCATATATTTACAAACAGCTTTAACAGTATGAAGTGAAGTGACCTTTAGCCCCATCAGATAATGACTAGATTTCTAAAGGGAATTTTTCGGATTCCTTAGTGACTTTTCCCTGGATTGGGCTGAGCTCCCTACAGAAGCTGTTAATGCAATCAGCATTTGCTACACATTATCTATACGATGCAATTAAGAATGAAGGTAGTTGGTCTGTAGCGTGTCTTTTATCACATGTTTATGTCTGTGCTTATGCGCTACATTACATCAAGTTAATGTCCGTTGAATCATTGCTGTGAGAAGCTTGGGCACTTATCCAAAAAATGAGAAACGTTCATTAAATGGAGACACTAAGCAAACAATAAACAGCCTTTCACTGGATGAAGGTCAGCCTGGCACTGCCATGACTCAAAGCCTCTATTACTTGTTGTGAAAAGGCCACATGATTAGATAACACGGAAAGGGCATATGTCCAATAAAAGCAGTAGTTTATCAAGCTACACATAGAATTGTAAACATTCTGTTCCTGGCTAATATGTGCGTGTGTGCGCTTATTGTGTTCATGATTAAAAAAAGCATGAAAATTGACTGCGCAAATGGAACATTTATTACTTAGCAATCCCTAATATATGGGCTGCACACCTCTATGGTATATTGTCATCAACATTTATATAGAGCTGGCAGTTTCTGCAACATTTTACAATAGAGTGGGGGTAGATCAGCGCTTCTTTCTGTCTGTTCCTTTATAGAGGATAATATCCTATATCTTTACTAGTAGATAGATGGCGAATGATCCTCAATGCCTCAAAGGAAACATAGAACAAGACATAGGGTAGTATAGCCTGACACGTATGTCAAAAAATGAATGAAAGATTACACTCACATGGAATGGTGTCTCACATCAGACACTGGATTTGAAGGCGGTTTACCCGATTTCCCCAACTCACGGCAAGGAGTCCTGAGTCTGTACTTTCGCTCTGCAGCAGGAGATGTAATGCTCATCTGTGGTGGATAAATCCGCCAAATTCTTCTGTGAAGAGTTGTCTCCCTAGAGTATATTGCAACAGGGACTGCGCCTTAGCCGCAGTGAAAAAGAGGCAAAAACGTTCACCTGCTGTTTTTTAAACGTTTTTATTCCTCTAAAGATAAAATAAATACATGGTAAAAGAATGAAATAAAAAGGGGTAATACACTAAAACATGTTTCGCGGATCACAGCCGCTTCCTCAGTTAGGCACTAACTGAGGAAGCGGCTGTGATCAGCGAAACGCGTTTTAGTGTATTACCCTTTAACAAAGGAACCACCAGGTGGCGCCAAAATATAGGATACCTCCTTTGCCTGATAGTTTAGCTCTCTATTGTAAAATAAGGAAGAGTTGCAGAGGGGTCTGCTCAGAAGAGCTTACAATCTAGAGGCAAGGCTTGATTATCATTAGGGTTATTGGAGCTGCAGCTCCAGGCTCAAGCTCCAAAATAGACAGTAGAAATTTCGGTATGTCAGAACCAACTGTAACCAACACCATAAGATTGTGTGTGTGTGTGTGTGTCAGAGGAACAATGGAGCTGAGAAGAACGAGACCGGAACAGAATAGGAAGTTGAAGAAAGGAGTTGTGGGCTGTGACGGAGGCCCTTAATCCACAACTGTCAGGGATCTCAAACTTTGGCCGCCAAGATGTTTCTGAACAACATCTCACATGATTCTCTGCCCATCTATTGCATTCAAAGAATTCTGGGAATTATTTGCTATAAACATCTGGGCTGCTCAGAGTTTGAAATCCATAGTCTAGAGGGATATATAATATTATGCAAGGGGTTCTGCATATTATTAGATGTGCACACGCACCCCTTGTACTGGATTTGTAACAAAGGGGGGTGCATGTTGCCAAATTAATTCATGAATTAAAATCCTGCCATATTTTGCTGTATAATGCTATAATAACCTGTAATGTGAGTTTGGTTCACAAATATTGGTTTCCCGGACTTGAATAACAGAAAGTAGCTGCCAGTGCCAACAGTTCTGAGACTTACAAATATCAAATTGGTGCAGACTCTCTCATAAACAGATGATCCTCAAATCACACATACATGTGTATAACTAGCCTATCAGTGACAAATGCACACGCTTGCAAACACAACCTGTCGTTTATTGACACAGATGCCCACTTTAATGTTATTCTTTCCTCTCTCCCTGCTGTGCCAGTGTTGAGAATTTTTTTTTTTTTTTAATAGGGTTATTCAAAGAGAATCGAAAAGCCACCGCACGTTCTGTGACTTTTCAATCTCTTCAATTTGGTGTGATTTGGCGATCCCATTGCGGCGACCCTGCAGTGTATTCAGCAAGCACCACAGGGCCGTCTTAGTGCAGGGAAAAGCCGCCGCAAACCTGCTTAACACTCACCGCAAAACCCAGGCGAATGCACATCGAAACCGGCAAAAAAAAAAAAGATTAACCCCCGCCGAACACGCCAGAGAAACCCGAGCAGGAGCCGATCACATTGCAGAGCAGCCGCCGGAAAAAACAAACACCACAGACTAATGGAGTGAAAAAAACCAAAAACCTTTGCTTGAATGTTTGAAAAGTGAGACGCTGTTTGCAAAGAAACTATAGAATGAAAATGTCTGAAATTTACATATAAAATCCAATGAATGATAATAAAAAGGGCTGTTACCCAAGGGCTGAATATAGAATATTTGATACAGTCCTAACCTCAACATCTGAGGGTTGGGATTTAGGGGTTATTATTTCAGAGGATCTAAGGGCAAGTAGTCAATGTAATAGAGCAGCAGGAAATGCTAGCAGAATGCTTGGTTGTGTAGGGAGAGGTATTGTAGGCGGACAAAAACAGATTCACTTTCAAGACGGCGCCGGACCCGGCACAAGTAAGGATTGTCAGAACACGAGTCTCTTCAGGAAAGGCAAACTTTATTGTGTCGTCACACAAGTGCCCACACAGGATTGAATCGCAAAGAGTGAGCCCCCCTTTTCACCCGTGCAAGGGATCTTATACCCAAAAATACGTAATTAGGTACATCCCAGTTAGCCCACCTCCCAATGACACTTTATTCCACCCCACGTGGGTTAATACCTCCCTTTGGCTAATAAAAAAACATTCCATTAATTGGCTGTAAATTGGCAAACTTTGTGTTAGTTTCAGTAAATCATAATTAATTGCTCTTACTGTTCCGGGCTGCGCCCTCCTCCCTTGCGCCTACAATCACTTGTTACAGATGGCACCTGGCCTGATCTCTACTCCTTTTGTCTTTCTGCGGGCCCCAACGACCTTGGAGGATCTACTTCGCTTTTCTCCTCCGTGCCAGGAACAGCAGAGATCTTTCATAAAGCTTTAATTGCTTTTCTGCTAATCTAAACGCATTCCTAAATTTCTACGTATACCTCATTCTAGTTTCAGCTACAAACCTGTCTAGTTATATACAAGTGAACCAATATTCTGAACAAGATGGCCGCCTGTGTACAATGGCGGCCGTCTTCCAGCTTATTTCCACTTCATTCCCCCCTTGGCTCAAGTGTCAGGATCTTTTCCTGGCACTTGTAGCCATTACACTCCACTATTCTGAAACTCCTTGTACTGGGGGGGTTTCTTTCACTGGGAACTAGACATGTGCACAGCACAAAATTTCGTTTTGAACTAATGGATTAGTCCTAAAATGCAATTTATTTAGTTGCTAAAGAAATTCGTTTTCAGTTCTTTAGTATGAAAACTAATTTCGTTCATCCGAAAACCAGTGGATACAATTACTATTGTAGTGGCTCCTCAGAGGGCTGAGATCGCTGCTTGTTACAGTATCTCTCACTCTCAGCACAATGTGGGCCATATTACAAAGCTGGTACTCACTTAACCAGAGCTGTTGTAAACTTCCCAGAGCCATTATAGCCTATGGAGGTTTTCAGTTTACAACAGCTCTGGTTAAGTTAGCACCAACATTGTAATACTGCCCCGTGTCAGGCAAAGCTGTTACAGTAACTGACTGCTGCTCATCACAGCGGTCAGAGTTTCAGTAAAACTAGTAAATATTATTTTTATATATAAGAGGTTAGAACAATATTATTTCCTTGTTTTACTGAAACTCTGAGCGCTGTTACAGTCAGTTACTGTAACAGCTGAGCCTGATACATTGTACTGAGAGATAATGTAACAAGCAGCCGATCTCAGCGCTCACAGCCACTGGATTTAAAGGGCAAAAAAAAAAGGCTCTTCTCTGTATAATGTTTAGAACATCCTCCTGCATTAATTAATACCCCTCTCTGTATAATGTATACAACATCCACATGCATTAATTAATACCCCTCTCTGTATAATATATAGAACATCCTCCTGAATTAATGTCCCTCTCTGTATAGAACATCCTCCTCAATTTATACCTTTCTCTGTATAATGTATATAACATCCTCCTGCATTAATACCCCTATCTGTATAATGTATAGAACATCCTCCTGCATTAATTAATGCCCCTCTCTGTATAGAACATCATACTGCATTGGCATGTGGAGGGTGCAGAACTTCGAATGTTGCGATGTTGCGCTCTTCATTGCTGGTCTCCTTCACGCATCAACGTAATATCACAAAAAGGACTGAAACTAAAATGTAGTGCATTTTATTTTAGTTTCTTTCGTTTTTTGTACTGAGCAGTTTCGTTTCTCTTGAGTCATACGAAAACTAAATTATCCCAAAATTCGGACTAAATCGTTTTAGTACTAAAACGAATGCACATGTCTACTGGGAACATACCCTGTGGGATTATCAGTGGTATCTTCTGTGTTTGTGTAGGTGTCAGTGCTGTTTTGCACAGTGGCCATAAACATAGCCCTATGCGGTATATCAGTATCCCTATGATCAAGATCACCACTATCATGAGTATCATGGATCCAATCCGTGAGATAAATCTCAAGATGGAACCAAATCATTCTCCCATTGCTCCAAACCCACGGAGCGGATTCCAGCCTTCGGCAGCAATCCTCCTGGCTATACCCTGCAAATGTGCTACCTTCTCTTGGTGATCTTGAATTACCTGGTAATAATCTGGGACTTCATGTGTAGTGTTTCTGATGAAGGTGCAACATTCATAGTGCATTGTCATTTCACACAATCCATTCAAGGCCGCACTGATCTGCTCAAGCGCCATATCATGTATCATCTGCACCTTTCGTAACTCACGCATTTCCAGATTCAGCAGCTGGATATCCATACTGGTTCTATTCAGAATCTCATCCATCAGATTGACATAGCTATTCAATCTCCTCATCTCTCCTCCCCATCCAGTCCATGCTGGCAACCATGTCCATATTCGATCCATCTTCGCGAACAATTCTCTCTTTGGTCTTTCAAACACCAGTGGGTACCTAGGGTGTAGTTCTGTGTCTGTGTTTGTGTCTTCTCCCCTTAGTCTCTGGATTGGGACCAGCTTAGCCAAATAACACATTCCCGTTATTGTTGGTGGTACCCATGTGTAACACACCCTTTCACAGCACACCTGGTACCCTCCTTTCACTATAAATGGTGATAAATGTAGTGTTCCCTTTGATATCTCTATCGCAAGTTGTCTCAGCCGTCTCATCATATCCACTGCACCCTGCCTTCCATTGGTCACATTCCTAATCACCGCCTCTTGGTCTCTAGTGAGTTGCCTGCATCGTATATATAAATAATTCGCCTTTTGTCCTGTTTTGAATATGTAAATGTATGATGTCCAGTTGAACTGACTTGAGTTACATAACCCACCCTCGTTATTTATTTCTTTATCTGGTCCTAGTTGAAAACACCATTCTGGTGGATACACTGGTCCTATTATGGGGTACCCGGGACTGACTGATTCTGTCTTTTCCCTTGGTGCATCGACAGCATGTATTGTGACATTCCCTGATACAAACATACTCAAATTCATTGGAACAGAGGTAAATGGTATATGAATTGTCTCTGGGTGCAGTCTACTACACACCCAGCATGCGGTTTGCCCAGACTTTTTAGCATAGTCATATTTGAATTGCACAAGTAAGTGTCCTCTTGGGTTGGTTCCAGATAGCGCCTCTCGTTTTTGTCTCCACATGGTACGGTTCTCCATCACCGGGTGCGTACCACTCCAGATATAGGAAATATTCACTTTCCCCACATTGCCCGTACAATTAGAGCATGCTCCACGCGAGAGTCCATAAATCAAATTAGCAAGATATAAAATCAGCACCACAAATGCCCCGAATGTCAGAATTCCTTGGGCAATTCTTTTCACAGTCACATAAACCCAATCCCTCCCCACCGGAATTTCAAAAGTAAAAAACATTTCTGGATGATCAAGGGTGGGGGCCGGGCCCCTAAAAAGCACCCTGTGGGTATCCCCCGTTGGCGGGTGGTCAGGACCTGTGCCCATCAAAACACCCACTTGTTGATCCTCTGTATTATCTGGGTTAGGATCATTTAGGTGCTCATGGCTGTGGTCTTTGTCAGCTTCAGCCTCAGCGGGTTGGTCTCGTTGGTAACGACCTTCCATGCTGGTTCAGGACTGGCTGCAGCTGCTTTCACTCTGGAGTGATGTATCCACGGGACCACCTCGGCAACCTTTACTGCTGTGGGGGTTGATAACAGGACAAGATAAGGACCTCTCCATTTTGGACCTAGTGGATCATTTTTCCACTCTTTTACCCATACTGAGTCACCCGGACAATACTTATGCAGTGAAGGATACAGAAAATGCGGTATATTATCCCCCACCCAAGTATTTAATTTCTGCATTGATTTACCCAGCATTACTACCTGATCATTTAGTTTAGTTTCTCCCAATGCCCGAAGGTCCCCCCTTAGTCCATTAATTAGAGGGGTTGGCCGTCCAAACATAAGTTCGTACAGACTTAGCTTCAATTGGGGGGTTGGTCTGCACCTAATGTGCAAAAGGACTATCGGCAGCAAGTCCAACCAGCTCAATGACGTCTCTTGGCACAGTTTGGACATCAAAGTCTTTAGGGTACGGTTCATTCTTTCAACTTTTCCCGAACTTTGGGGCCTGTAGGCGGTATATAGCTTCCAGGTGATGCCCAGTAGCCGGGCAAGTTGTTGCAAACGGTTCTGGATACTTTTGGGAAATAGTATCGCCATGCGAAAAATAACAAATCTTGTCTGTCTTGTGAATCTCTTACTGCTGGTATGAAAAAGTTCATTGCACTTTTCTTCATTCTTGGCAGTCTGTTCTTGATAAGGATCTCCTTGAGGAAGAACCTCACCAGTGGGACTTGATATTCTTCTGCTCCCAATTCTCCCAGACTGTGCAGTATTCGTGTGATTCGTAGATTATTGTGAGGATTGATTGTCAAATTTTCAAAACGTGACGCGAAATTTTCTGCTCGTTCAACTTCAGTTATTTCTTTGTCTTCCTCCTCCCCCACTATTTTTACGACGAAGAATTTCAGCATCATCTTGTAGGCCCTGCGCAGTCTTTGCTGAACTTCTGAGGTGTTAACCATTAGGCGTGTCTCTTGCGGATTTAGGGGAGTAGAGTAGAAATTTCGGCCTTGTGTCCGAGTTGGGAAAAGCCATTGACTATAATCATGATTGAGTTCTAACAGTTCATAATCATCTTGCCATTTGTGCCGTATTATTTCAATGAACTCGCCGTGGGGTTCAAACTTTTTCAAATTCATATAGAACTCGTAATTTGGAATGGAAGGTTGAGGTTCTTGCTTGCATATCAGTACTGTAGCTTGATCTCCTGTTGGCGGTGGCGGTTTTGCAGCTGCTTTTGCGGCCTGGTCCGCGCGTCTGTTACCTTTTGGAATTTCATCATGGCCTTTTTGGTGGCCACGGCAGTGCATGATGCTGACAGCACTTGGTTTCCATACTGCTTCCAGGAGGGCCGCGATTTCAGCTGCATATGTGATTTGTTGTCCTGAAGACGTAAGTAGGCCTCTCTCTTGTAGAGTGCACCATGTGCATAGACTGTCATAAAAGCGTACCTGGAATCTGTATAGATATTTACTCTTGCCTTCAGAAATTTCAAGGGCTCTGGTTAAAGCTGTTATTTCAGCCAATTGTGCAGATGTATGGCCTGGCAGTGGCTTTGCTTCGATGACTTCTTCTGTTGAGACTACTGCATAGCCGGAGACTTTCTTCCCATCATCCATATAGCTGCTACCATCAGTGAATAGCTGTAGGTCGTATTTGTCTAGGGGTACGTCTTTCAAATCTGGCCTGCTACTGAACACTTCTTCCATAACTTGGAGGCATTCATGATCTGGATCCTCTTCACAGTCAGGCAGTAAAGTAGCAGGGTTTAAGGTAGCGATGAGGTCCAAATGAACCCGTGGATTTTCACACATCATGGCTTGGTACTTCGTCATCCGGCTGTTGCTGAACCAGTAACCTCCTTTGACATCCAGCAGAGCCTTGACAGCGTGGGGCACCTTGACATAAAGAACTTGTCCAAGGGTCAGCTTGTCTGCTTCTGCTATCAGCATTGCGGTGGCAGCCACTGCTTTCAGGCATAGGGGTAGGCCGCAGGCCACAGGGTCGAGTTGCTTGGAGAGGTAGGCCACAGGCCTCAGCCATGAGCCAAAGGTCTGGACGCAATACTCCTGTTGCTGTTTGATTATGTTCA
>RXON01004209.1:0-22772 GCA_009667805.1 Leptobrachium leishanense | reverse complement strand
GTTCCGTAGATAACGTCTGCCGTTGTGTTGTGTTGTGCATCTCGAATGCTGAGCTTAAGGACAACCTTGTAAAAGGGCCCCTTGTGTTTTAGTTTTATGAAAATGGATCTGGGGTAGCACCGGGCTTGCTAGTTTCCCGGTTTCTATTTACTGTAAGACTTTTTAGAAGCCCCAGGCAAAGAGTGATGTGGGAGCCATCAAGCCATCCCTGGAGGGCCTTTGGGTTAGCACCTGTGGTGGTGAGTAAAGAGGAAGTTCAAGAGGATCATATGTAGGGAGGGACCTGTCCACCATGTGTTACTGATACAGCGGGTGTGACAGAGGATGGAAGACAGACAACATACCCCAAGTCTGTAATTTGGAATTGTTTTAGACGTACTAATTTTAATGGACCAGAGCATCCAAGATTTCCAACTCAGCCCAACCTACCTTGGATGACCTTGATATGACCTCAGTGTGGACTCCGTGACATTTATCTCCTAATATTCTCTCACCTTTGAGAAACGTTCGTTGAATGATTTGTGGTAGCTGGCTCCATAGTTGTATTTTTTTGCACTCTGTTCACATTCTTTGAGTTTGGCCTGGATACTGCCTGAGGTGTTTCCTTCTACCGATGCCTTGCTCTCAAACGACAGACAAGACTTCACTTCCTCCATGTCCATTCCCTTCATTTCCACCTCGCAGACTTTCACAGCGATGACCTCCAAGCCTCTTCCACCGATCTCAGCTTTACTGATGTAGTGAGTGCCGAACTCCTGTATGAAGGACATATACCTCTGCTCTGTGCTTCTGTTGTAAGTTTTAGGGAGATTTTTTACCTCATCAAAGAAATGGCTGTTCAGTGAGTACTTCCTGGCGATCTGGAAACTAAGACGGAACAAGAGAAAAATATACAAACACAGATTAGTGACATTTACTCTCCATTAAATAACTAAACATTATGTAGACTGTTTAGACATAAACAACGCTGAAAAATTCGGCTCGGATTGTTTTGGGTTCCAAAAATATCATATTCGGAAATAATTGGAATCAGCCGTTTCGGAATGTCAGAAGATTCCAATATTTTGGTGTCGGTCCAATTCCAAATATCAGAAACGTTTAATATACTGGTTTGTTTCGGATATTCGGAACCTATATGTGTAATACATCAAACAATGGTTAGAGGGCTAGGGTTAGGGCTAGGGCTAGGATGAGGTTTAGGGCTAGAGTTCACTTAGGGTTAGAGCTAGGGTTAGGTTAGGGCTAGGGTTGCAGTTTGTGTATGTCATATGATTAAGGCTAGGGTTAGAGCTATATTTAGGGTTAGGTTAGGGCTAGGATTACAGTTTCTGTGCATCATATGATTAGGGCTAAGGTTGGAGCTATAGTTATGGATAGGGCTACAGTTTGCTTGTGTCATATGATTAGGGCTAGGGTTAGAGCTATATTTAGGGGTATGGTTAGGTTAGGGCTAGTGTTACAGTTTCTGTGCACGATATGATTAGGTCTAGGGTTGGAGCTATAGTTACGGCTAGGTTTACAGTTTGTGTGTGTCATATGATTAGGACTAGGTTAAAGCTATAGTTAGGGCTAGGGTTAGGGCTAGGGTTAGAGCTATAGTTAGGGCTATGGTCAGGGCTTGAGTTACAGTTTGTGTGATTTGGACTAAGGTTAGAGCTATAATTAGGGCTAGGGTAAGGATAGAGCTAGGGTTACAGTTTGAGTGTGTCATATGATTAGGGCTAGAGTTATAGTTAGGGCTAAGATTACAATTTGTGTTTATCTTACTATTAGGGCTAGGGTTAGGACTATATTTAGGACTAGGGATTTAGGTTGGGGTAGGGTTACAGCTTCTGTGCATCATATGATTAGGGCTAGGGTTAGAGCTATAGTTAGGGTTAGGGCTAGAGTTACAGTTTGTATGTGTACTATGGATTGGGCTATGGTTAGAGCTATAGTTAGGGCTAGGGTTAGGTTAGCGCTAGCATTGGGTGTATAGTTTTAGGGTAGGGCTAGGGATTGGATTACTGTTTTTTCCCATTTTTTTTACTATTACGATTAAATCCGAATTTTTCCTTCTAAACTCAGACATAAATGATTATAATCAGAATAATTTGGATTCATTTTATATTTTTTTATTCGGAAACCAATTTAATTCGGATATCAGCAATTCAGAGCGTTCCGAATTGCTGAATTGCTGATATTTTGGATCATTTCTGAATTTTTTCCATGAAACTGGAATTCTTTTATGTATTAAGAATATTATTAATTCGTGGTAAGTACCTGGAATAAATGTTTTTATATGACGCTTTAGAAGAAAAACTGCAGTATAAATAAATGATATAATGAAAAGCACAAGAAAAAAACCCAGCTCACATTATTTTGTATTGGTGTCTCAGTGCGTGACCTTGTGTCATTTGTAAAGTCCTGTTAATGAACATGTCATCAGAGAGCTGTTTACATTGACTCTGTATCTAGTTGAATAATATATCCCCTTCCAAAACTGTCCATGGACTATGAAGTGTCACCACTAAGTAAGGAAAGCTCTCGACCTGCGAGTGAAAGAGTAAATTGTAGGCAATTTGATGAGGTGGAGACACTTTCTAAAAATTTGACTGTTATGAAACCTGGTCAGACACTGAGTACCGGTCCAGTACCTGTAGAGTGAGGACTCCACTTGCTGTCGGATAAACTTGTACTTGTTGGTACGTGATTTGCTTTCAGCAAACTGAGTAACTTTAGAATTCGATCCGGCCACCACCGTGTCATAGCTAAGCGCCTTATATTTTATGCTTAGACCTCCCGACCAGTCGTTCTGCACTGAAGAAGACTCTTCCTTGGCCAGCGAGACCACGGAGTCGTCGGTTTTAGAGATGACACTGGCCTTGTAGGAATTAATCGGAATCCAGTTGACCATGGATTTTGGGACCTTATTCCACTCGTTCGTATGGGGATTTCGACACAGCTTGCATGTCTGTTGCGGATTTATGTATTCCTCCATGTTGATTAGATACGACCTGGTCTTCTCCATGGTCACAATGTTCACGCCTTGCCCCAGTAGCGAGTGACCCGGCACAAAGATGGCTTTCTCACATTCTGCCTTTTGACCAATTCTGCAGTCACTGGACAGGGTTTGAATGGTTGTCCCAGATGATGGAGGGAGGAACAGGAGAAGAACGAGGATAGGGAACATTCCTGTAGAGAATGGTTGGCTTTCACCTGATGGAGTGAATGTCTATACAGAAAAAAGGTGTCAAGAGCTGAGAATAGATTAAAGTCCATCAAACAGCAAGAGATTAAACATATTGTATGGCATAAACCATGTGATGTTCTGTACTTTTGGGGGGGATATAGAAAGGTTGATACAAGGGACAGGATGGAGGAGAGAATAGTAGAGAACCAGTTTTAAAGTCACATGAGAAATCTTATGGAAGAGCAGATGATGGAGTTATATAAAGGCAGGAAAGGAGGCGTGATAAGTGAGAGAGCTAAAGAAGAGCAGATACAGTGGGCAGGAATGAGGTGGGAATTCTAGAGATAAGACATATTAGAAGAGGAATGAGTTGTATAAGAGCAGGTAGAGGGGCAGGATGAGAGGCAGGATGATGTAAAGAGACATATGTAAGGGCAAATAAAGCTTATGGATAGAGGAAAGAGATACTTAAAGGGACACTGTGTTGAAAATGAAGTATCGGCTTTCTTGTCCTTATAGAAGTGAGTAGATCCTGATGACAGCCTTGGCCCAATTATTTTTGTATTTTTTTTCTTTTGGGAGATTTTACTCCCCTTTTCCCCCATTAGGGTTAGGGTTAACCCTAATGCTCCTCCTACTTCCGGTCAGGGTCTCCCGAACCCGGAATTCCCTGAAGCGTTTCTGCGCACTTTGTGCTCCTATACACCTTGTGTAGCTTAGGAACCACAAATTACACACCGTTATGGGATTTACGCACTCTACGTGCACAAGTTATGTAGCGCCTGCGCAGAGCGATGGATCGGAACTGCCCGCTCATGCACAAGTTTGATCCATCGCTGCCTCTCTACAGCGATTGGTCTCAGAGGGTGACGTTGGTCGCTCTCTGTGTGTGACATCACTCGAGACCAATTTATAACTATACCATGGTCAGGATGAGTAGAGAGTCCCTTTAGGCAAAGATAGAGAGTAGAAGTACAGCAGGGAGAGTCAAAGAAGGACAGGTAAGCCCTGGAGGAGACAGTGGAAGATGACCAGAGACACGGCGTGATGTAGAGAGATATAGATGGCCGAGTAAAGGACAATTGGGCAACGAGTTATCCAGGGACAGAATGGAGAAGGGAGGCTGTATATGGCTAGAGAGAGGGGGCAAAACAAAGGACCCATAAATGGGGAAAACCTCCACGACACGATGGAGTAGACAGCTGGAAAAAGGTGAGATTGAGGATGAGGATGGTGCCAGAGAGGAACAGACAGAAGAGACGCGAAAGAAGAGAGGGTAACAGGTGGGGCAACATGGAGTGAAGGGCGGATGATGGAAGATAAAGCCAGCAGAATGGAATAAAGGAGATGTGGAGTCATTCAGGAACCACATCTACTGGAGAAGGATGGAAGAGTCGGGTATAAACGTGAGGGAATGCGATGGGTGATAGAAAAACAGCTGAACGGTAGAAGGAGACGTATGGGGAGGTTACTAAACTGGGATGGGAGAGGGAGCATGATGGGAGAAGCAATGGTTTATCTATTCACATTGAACAGCAGAGAAATGTCAGTGAAATGCCCTGATGTTCAGTGGTTTCATTCGGCAGGTTTATTCAGGCGAGTCCCATAGGTTTCAATGTTAAAAATATTCCGACCAGCTGCCGGAAAAAGCCAAACAAGCCGACGAAAGGGGTAAAAAAAATCGAAACCGAAAAACACTGCAACTTTTAAAATTGCGAACGCTGTTTGAAAAAAAAAATATACTACAGGACGAAAAGGTCAGGAATTAACATATAAGATCCGATGAATAAGAATAAAAAGGTCTGTTAGAAAAAAAACGTTATTTAAAAAAAATTGGAAAACATTTTTGACGAAAAAAAATCCCGAAAAATGCCTAAAAAAACTCCTAAAATTAAATAAAGAGACTTTTTGCTGCAGATTAAAATAATAAACGGTTTATTAAATATTATATTAAAACGGGAATATTTTTAACATTGAAACCTATGGGATTCGCCTGAATAAACCTGTTGAATGAAACCACTGAACATCAGGGCATTTCACTGACATTTCTTTGCTGTTCAGTGTAAATAGATTAACCGTTGCTTCTCTATGGGGGGATTTCACTGCCGCCGTACAGCTGCGTAATTCGCTGGCAGTTCACCAAAATTTGCAAACTGCCAGCTTTGTGTATAGTCGAATGGCCAAGAAATGTCACCATGTGGTGAAACTCACTGTTCGGTGCAATTTCGGGGCCAGTTCGGCTGTCTTTGAATAACGGTGATAATCTGGGTTATAGAGCCATTCACTGGTCCATAGACATGTGCACAGCACAAACTTTAGTTTTGAACTAATAGATTAGTATAAAGTGCAATTTATTTAGTTGCTAAAGAAATTCGTTTTCAGTTTTTTAGTATGAAAACTAATTTCATTCATCCGAAAACCAGCGGATATAATTACTATTGTAGTGGCTCCTCAGAGGCTGAGATCACTGCTTGTTACAGTATCACTCACTCTCAGCACAATGTGTCAGGCAAAGCTGTTACAGTAACTGACTGCTGCTCAGCACAGCGTTAGAGTTTCAGTAAACTAGTACATAATATTTTTTATATATAAGAGGTTATAACAATATTATTTCCTTGTTTTAATGAAACTGAGCGCTGTGATGAGCAGCAGTCACTTACTGTAACAGCTGAGCATGATACATTGTACTGAAAGATAATTTAACAAGCAGCTGATCTCAGCGCTCACAGCCACTGGATTTAAAGGGCTCCAAAAAAAATGCTCCTCTCTGTATAATGTATAGAACATCCTCCTGCATTAATTAATACCCCTCTCTGTATAATGTAGATAACATCCTCCTGCATTAATTAATACCCCTCTCTGTATAATGTATAAAACATCCTCCTAAATTAATTAATGTCCCTCTCTGTATAGAACATCATCCTAAATTTATAGATTTCTTTGTATAAAGTATATAACATCCTCCTGCATTAATACCCCTCTCTGTATAATGTATAGAACATCCTCCTGCATTAATTAATGACCCTCTCTGTATAGAACATCCTACTGCATTGGCATGTGGAGGGTGCAGAACTTCAGAATGCAATGCTTATCCAGCACAGGATAGGGAACTTTTACTTAAACTTTGTATCTCTGTGGGGGAGACAGACAGGATTATAAAAGCAGGGGAGAGGGAAAATATTAACGTAAATCGATCTGAAAGCTCAGAGAAGAGATGACTGGCACAAATAAATTTTTATAATAAAATAAAGCACTTTAAATCCAGGGAAAACATTAAAATAAATCACACTGAAGGCTCATAATGACAGAGTAACTGTGAGAGCTGGATACTAAATGTATCAGACGTAAAAACTCCTTTATAACAAGCAGCACTGGGAGAGGAGAGGGACTTTATATAAAACGTGTATTATAGATGAGGAAAGGGGGATAGTGCTCCTGGATAATATAAAATGTATCAGACCTAAGCCCCTATTATGCAGAGCGGGAGGGGAGATAAAACACGTTTTATAAAGTCCCTCTCTTCTCCCAGCGCTGCTTGTTAGAAAGGGGTTTTTACTTTCTGACCCTGGTGCAATCACCATGGCAACCAAATACAACTATATTCTACTGGTTTCCATGGTTACTGCACCAGAACTGGACTTCTTTGTCAGTGACAGCCTCAACTAGGGCTCAATTCAAGCAGGAATACAATTCCACCATTATTTTTTTCAGAGGGAACTGAGATCCTGTTTGGCAAACACACAGTTATTTCTTGTTCGTTTGATTCTGTTTCCTTGTTACATCACAATAAATATATGATTAAAATTCATCCACCGAACGTATCTGAAAAACCACCGCAAAACTGCCGAATCGAACGAAAAACCGTCACAAAACCACCTCAAAAAATCAGATCGATCCGATAAGCCGCCAAAATAACTCTGAGCGCACCCGACGATCCACTGCAACACCAAGAACGCACCTGAAATAACCTGTCGATCCGCCGAACAGAGCGTCGACCAGCTGCCGGAAAATGCCAACAAGCCAATGAATGGGTAAAAAAAAAAACACTGCAACTTTTAAAAGCTGTTTGCAAAAAAAATACTGAAAGAAAATGCCTGGAATTAAAATATAAGATCCTATGAATAATAATAAAGAGGTCTGTTACAGAAATAAAAACACTATTTAAAAAAAAATAAAACAATTGGGAAATACATTTTGCTGAAAAAATCCCGAAAAATTCCTAATAAATTAATAAATAAAGAGACTTTTTGCTGCAGATTAAAATAATAAATGGTTTATTAGATATTGTATCAAAACGGGAATATTTTTAACATTGAAACCTATGGGATTCTCCTGAATAAACCTGTCGAATGAAACCACCGAACAGCAGGGCATTTCACTGACATTTCTCTCCTGTTCAATGTGAATAGATTAACCATTGCTTTTCTATGGGGGATTTCACTGCCACCGAACAGGCACCATATTTCACTGCCGCCGAACAGACACCATATTTCACTGCCGCCAAACAAGCACCGTATTTTTCTGGCAATTCGCCAATATCTGGCAAATTGCCTGCTTTTTGAATAGCCGAATGGCCCTAAAATTGCACTGTACGGGGACATTCACTGTTCGTTGCAATTTCGGAGCCAATTCGGCTCTCGCTGTTTGTTTTTTTAGGACGTGACCCATTGTGGTTTTCCTCCCAATAAATAACCACAAGACACAGTGACAGTGTAACCTCAATGCACTCACCCGTCCGCTTCCTCTCGGAGGCCGTGTGCAGCTTTCACAGACTGTGAATAGGGAAGCCCCCTCGTGCTTTATATGCCCTGGAGGTGAGCGGGCTCTCGCCCGGGGGGGGGGGATGAAATAACACTGAGGAGATGTGTGAAGGAGGAACCACAAATCATAAAGATATTCACTTAATAATTCTACGTTCATTAGAAGCCAGGAGGCGCTATCTCCTTCATGTCACCAATAACCCCGACCAGTCCGTCTGATACGCAAGAGGGCTTATTCACTAAGCTCCAAACTGGCCCCGAAATTGCGCCGAACTGGGAATTTTACCGTAATTTAACCGGGGAAATTTGTCTGTTCATAAAGCTGTTAATTCACCAAATACATGCGAATTGACAGCAAAATACTGTATAATTCCACGTGGTTTGACGGCACCGGAATTATTCCATTGAAAACTATTGATTTGTCTATTCACAGACGCCGAATTCCACCCAAAGTTCGATGAAATGACCTGATTTTCAGTGTTTCAATTCAACAGGATTAAACAGGTGAACCCCATAGATTTCAATGTAATAAATGGAATATATTTTTATTTTATAGACCATTTATTCTTTTTATATTTTGCAAAAACCCTTTTTATATTTGTATTTTTTAAAAGACTTTCTTGTATTATTTATTTTGAAACAGACCTTTTTATTATTTTGTTACAGATTTTTTTATTATATTGTAAAATACCTTTTTATTATTTTGTAACGAGACTTATTATTTTGTTACAGACCTTTTTATTATTTTGTAACGAGACTTATTATTTTGTTACAGACCTTTTTATTATTTTGTTACAGACCTTTTTATTATTTTGTTACAGACCTTTTTATTACTTTGTTACAGACCTTTTTATTATTTTGTAACGAGACCTTTTTATTACTTTGTTACAGACCTTTTTATTATTTTGTTACAGACCTTTTTATTATTTTGTAACGAGACCTTTTTATTACTTTGTTACAGACCTTTTTATTATTTTGATACAGACCTTTTTATTATTTTGATACAGACCTTTTTATTATTTTGATACAGACCTTTTTATTATTTTGATACAGACCTCTTTATTATTTTGTTACACATCTCTTTATTATTTTGTAACGAGACCTTTTTATTATTTTGTAACGAGACCTTTTTATTATTTTGTAACAGACCTTTTTATTATTTTGTAACGAGACCTTTTTATTATTTTGTAACGAGACCTTTTTATTATTTTGTAACAGACCTTTTTATTATTTTGTAACGAGACCTTTTTATTATTTTGTAACAGACCTTTTTATTATTTTGTTACAGACCTTTTTATTATTTTGTAACGAGACCCTTTTATTATTTTGTTACAGACCTTTTTATTATTTTGTAACAGACCTTTTTATTATTTTGTAGCGAGACCCTTTTATTATTTTGTTACAGACCTTTTTATTATTTTGTAACAGACCTTTTTATTAATTTGTAACAGACCTTTTTATTATTTTGTAACGAGACCTTTTTATTATTTTGTAACAGACCTTTTTATTATTTTGTAACGAGACCTTTTTATTATTTTGTAACACACCTTTTTATTATTTTGTTACAGACTTTTTTATTATTTTGTTACAAACCTTTTTATTATTTTGTAACAGACCATTTTATTATTTTGTTACAGACCTTTTTATTAATTTGTTACAGACCTTTTTATTAATTTGTTACAGACCTTTTTATTATTTTGTAACGAGACCTTTTTATTATTTTGTAACAGACCTTTTTATTATTTTGTAACGAGACCTTTTTATTATTTTGTAACAGACCTTTTTATTATTTTGTTACAGACTTTTTTATTATTTTGTTACAAACCTTTTTATTATTTTGTAACAGACCATTTTATTATTTTGTTACAGACCTTTTTATTAATTTGTTACAGACCTTTTTATTATTTTGTAACGAGACCTTTTTATTATTTTGTAACGAGACCTTTTTATTAATTTGTTACAGACCTTTTTATTATTTTGTAACAGACCATTTTATTATTTTGTTACAGACCTTTTTATTAATTTGTTACAGACCTTTTTATTATTTTGTAACAGACCTTTTTATTAATTTGTTACAGACCTTTTTATTATTTTGTAATGAGACCTTTTTATTACTTTGTTACAGACCTTTTTATTATTTTGTTACAGACCTTTTTATTATTTTGTTACAGACCTTTTTATTATTTTGTTACAGACCTTTTTATTATTTTGTTACAGACCTTTTTATTATTTTGTTACAGACTTTTTTATTACTTTGTTACAGACCTTTTTATTATTTTGTATCAGACCTTTTTATTATTTTGATACAGACCTTTTTATTATTTTGTTACAGACCTTTTTATTATTTTGATACAGACTTTTTTATTATTTTGATACAGACCTTTTTATTATTTTGATACAGACTTTTTTATTATTTTGTTACAGACCTTTTTATTATTTTGTTACAGACTTTTTATTATTTTGATACAGACTTTTTATTATTTTGTTACAGACCTTTTTATTATTTTGTTACAGACTTTTTATTATTTTGATACAGACCTTTTTATTATTTTGTTACAGACCTTTTTATTATTTTGATACAGACCTTTTTATTATTTTGATACAGACCTCTTTATTATTTAGTAACGAGACCTTTTTATTATTTTGATACAGACCTTTTTATTACTTTGTAACAGACCTTTTTATTATTTTGTTACAGACCTTTTTATTATTTTGTTACAGACCATTTTATTATTTTGTAACAAGACCTTTTTATTATTTTGATACAGACCTCTTTATTATTTAGTAACGAGACCTTTTTATTATTTTGATACAGACCTTTTTATTATTTTGTAACAGACCTTTTTTATTATTTTGTTACAGACCTTTTTATTATTTTGTTACAGACCTTTTATATTTTTGTTACAGACTTTTTTATTACTTTGTTACAGACCTTTTTATTATTTTGTATCAGACCTTTTATTATTTTGATACAGACCTTTTATTATTTTGTTACAGACCTTTTTATTATTTTGATACAGACTTTTTTATTATTTTGATACAGACCTT
The DNA here is from genome assembly GCA_009667805.1 of Leptobrachium leishanense. NCBI lineage: Eukaryota > Metazoa > Chordata > Amphibia > Anura > Megophryidae > Leptobrachium > Leptobrachium leishanense. The sequence continues at coordinate 11,792 of RXON01004209.1, read as the reverse complement.
TTTATTATTTTGATACAGACTTTTTTATTATTTTGTTACAGACCTTTTTATTATTTTGTTACAGACTTTTTATTATTTTGATACAGACTTTATTATTTTGTTACAGACCTTTTTATTATTTTGTTACAGACTTTTTATTATTTTGATACAGACCTTTTATTATTTTGTTACAGACCTTTTATTATTTTGATACAGACCTTTTTATTATTTTGATACAGACCTCTTTATTATTTAGTAACGAGACCTTTTTATTATTTTGATACAGACCTTTTTATTACTTTGTAACAGACCTTTTTATTATTTTGTTACAGACCTTTTTATTATTTTGTTACAGACCATTTTATTATTTTGTAACAAGACCTTTTTATTATTTTGATACAGACCTCTTTATTATTTTGTAACAGACCTTTTTATTATTTTGATACAGACCTTTTTATTATTTTGTAACAGACCTTTTTATTATTTTGATACAGACCTTTTTATTATTTTGATACAGACCTTTTTATTATTTTGATACAGACCTTTTTATTATTTTAGTGGCGGAATCAGTTAATAGAGTGGAGTATGATCGGTATAAATTCCTATAGAATCAGAGCCTAGATAGCATATATGTAGATAAATGAAGGTTATGCAAGCTCTAATGACATCAATATTACAACTTTCCAACGTAATAAAGTGCTTATGACTTGTAGGTGCAAAACAGCAGATATACAATACCTAAAATAGATAAATGGTATACGGTGACTCCCAAAGTTCTGGGATAAGTGCACGGTCTAAATGACCAAATAAATTGCAACCGTGAATAATGTATGTGCAATATTACCGCAGTGCAAATAAGCAAAGAATGTGCGTATATTGCAAAAATCAACTAAAGTACAAATGCAAACAAAAGTGCATATATAAAAACACGTCTTTAAACAACGGTGCAGTCTGTTCGTGTAGCGTTCTCTATGTTTCAGCGAATGCTGCTAAATTCAAGTCCAGTCTCTCAAAGTCTAGAAAAAACTTCAGCAAACCATGCACTTATTGCTGAAAATATGAGAAAGTCTGATTCAACCTCTATGTAAACAGTCCAGGCGTATATGCAGGATCTTGATATGATGTCTTCACCTAAATCGTATACGGGCTCCCAGTTCACAAAGGGGAGAGAGAAGGAAGGAAAAAAAGGGGGATAGTGCAATATTGCCTTAAAAAATATACCAAGTGTCCATAGACAAAGGAACACTTCCGCTTTCTAGAGCCTCATATATCCCGGCTCTGGTTTGAAGTGCCTTGGGCCAAGTTGAGGGTGGCCTCTGCCCTTCGTTGGTACTTCTTAGTTACCTCAGATGCAGGGAAGTAAAAAGAGACAATGCCCTCATAGCGTAACTTGAAAAAGTATATTGAGTATAAGAGAGAAATTAGACAAACTCACCGATGGTGGAGCCTTAGGATTCCAGGCTCAGCTTTTTAGCGTGTGGTACTGCTTACTCGGTGGGTACCCTCACCTCTTTTGTCTGCAAACAGTCTTATTTGGTGCGGATGATGGATGGGGCGCATAAAGTTAATTTGCGTCTAATACCGTTCATAAAAAGAATGGTCTTATACAAAGTGATAAAAAACAGGGGAAATTTATTAATACAATTATAAAACATATGCAGATAAAAACAATGGTTAAAGAACAAGGACAGGGGGGATATAGCAGGTATAGATACGCGTTTCGGCACTCTCAGTGCCTTCCTCAGTCCATGTGCAGGTCTGGTAGTCAAAAATTCACGGTTGCAATTTATTTGGTCATTTAGACCGTGCACTTATCCCAGAACGTTGGGAGTCACCGTATACCATTTATCTATTTTAGGTATTGTATATCTGCTGTTTTGCACCTACAAGTCATAAGCACTTTATTACGTTGGAAAGTTGTAATATTGATGTCATTAGAGCTTGCATAACCTTCATTTATCTACATATATGCTATCTAGGCTCTGATTCTATAGGAATTTATACCGATCATACTCCACTCTAATAACTGATTGCACCACTAGGACCTCTCCTCTTTGCTGCTGTACATCAACACATTTCTGTCGAGGTTTTGTGCTTTAATCCCAGTTGACTGCATAACACAAACATACCCATTTATCAATCACTAGCGTCTCCATTGTATAGTATATTACCCTCTTTGTCCTTTTTATTATATTGTTGCAGACCTTTTTATTATTTTGTTGCAGACCGTATGTCACTGCTGCCGAACAGCACCGTATTTTACTGCCGCCGAACAGCACCGTACTTCACTGCTGCCAAAAAGCACCGTATTTCACTGCCCTCTCGAACAGCACTGTATTTCACTTCCACCGGACAGCACCGTATTTCACTGCCGCCGAACAACACCTTATTTCACTGCTGCCGAACAGCACCGTATTTCACTGCCCTCGAACAGGCACCGTATTTCACTGCCGCTGAACAGGCACCGTGTTTCACTGCTGCTGAACAGGCACCGTATTTCACTGCGCTCGAACAGGCACCGTATTTCACTGCGCTCGAACAGGCACCGTATTTCACTGCGCTCGAACAGGCACCGTATTTCACTGCGCTCGAACAGGCACTGTATTTCAATGCCGCTGAACAGGCACCGTATTTCACTGCCGCCGAACAGACACCGTATTTCCAGGGGTGTGGAAATGTTAAAATAATCTACTTGTCCAACAGACTAAGTAGTAGTCCAATCTACTTGTCCCTCAGGACGATCTATTTGTCCTGATAAGGAAAATAATTTCAACAAAATAGTGATTAGAGGTCTTTATTCATAACAGCCTAGGGAGGCAGCGTCAGATACATGTGATGAATAAAGACCTCTATTTAAACACTATATTGTTGTGTATATATATACAGTTGTGTTCAAAATTATTCAACCCCCACTGAAATTGAGTGTTTTGGCCAGTTTGACATTGATTTTGATCATTCAGTCATCTTGCTTACAATTAAATCAAAGAGGCACGTGTAGGTCAGACAAATATAACATAACATTTATAATGAAATAACCACAAATGTCTTTTCTGTGCTCACATCATTATCAGTTTTATTCAACCCCCAAGTGACATTCAATCTTAGTACTTAGTACAACATCCTTTTACAGTTATAACAGCTTTTAAACGTGAAGCATAGCTTGACACAAGTGTCTTGCAGCGATCTACGGGTATCTTCGCCCATTCGTCATGTGGCAAAAGCCTCCAGTTCAGTCACATTCTTAGGCTTGCGCACTGCAACTGCTTTCTTTAAGTCCACCAGAGGTTCTCAATCGGATTTAAGTCAGGTGACTGCGATGGCCACTCCAAAGTGTTCCAGCCTTTAATCTGCAACCATGCTCTAGTGGACTTGGAGTTATGCTTGGGATCATTGTCCTGTTGAAAGGTCCAACGTCTCCCAAGCCTCAGGTTTGTGACGGACTGCATCACATTGTCATCCAATATCTCCTGGTACTGAAGAGAATTCATGGTACCTTGCACACGCTGAAGCTTCCCTGTACCTGCAGAAGCAAAACAGCCCCAAAGCATGATTGACCCCCCGCCATGCTTCACAGTAGGCAAGGTGTTCTTTTCTTCATAGGCCTTGTTCTTCCTCCTCCAAACATAGCGTTGATCCATGGGCCCAAACAGTTCTAATTTTGTTTCATCAGTCCACAGAACACTATCCCAAAACTTCTGTGGTTTGTCCACATGACTTTTGGCATACTGCAGTCGACTCTTCTTATTCTTTGGAGACAGCAAGGGGGTGCGCCTGGGAGTTCTGGCATGGAGGCCTTCATTACGCAGTGTGCGCCGTATTGTCTGAGCTGAAACTTCAGTACCCACATCTGACAAATCTTTCTCAGTTCCTCAGCAGTCACACGGGGACTTTTCTCCACTCTACGCTTCAGGTAGCGCACAGCAGTCGAAGTCAGCATCTTCTTTCTGCCACGACCAGGTAGCGTTTCAACAGTGCCCTTTGCCTTGAATTTGCGAATGATGCTTCCTATGGTCTCTCTTGGTATGTTTAACATCTTTGCAATCTTCTTATAGCCATTGCCCTTCCTGTGAAGAGTAATCACCTCTTCTCTTGTCTTCCTGGACCATTCTCTTGACTTCACCATGTTTGTAACCACACCAGTAAATGTCTAGAAGGAGCTGAGTATCACAGTCATTTTAAAGCTGCCTAATTGGTGCTTATTATGCTTTATTGCAGCTCCGTGACATCCACAGGTGTTTTCAATACCTGATTGAAAACACTTGAATGAACCTCTGTTCTTCAGAGTGGTAGTCTTTAAGGGGTGGATTAATTGTGTCAATGAAGAATCACAAAAGAAACATTTACTACTGTATTACAAAACCAATTGATGTCATTTTAGTTGTTGCATATGGTTCTTTAAAAAGTCCTTGTAGGATTTCATTCTGAATACAATTACAAATGTCACTAAATTCCCTAAAACCCTTTACAGCATTGGGGGTTGAATAATTTTGAACACAACTGTATACACTCAGAGGGCTGCAATGTGTATGTATACTGTATATACATACTGAGTTCTGAAATATGTGTGTGTGTGTGTATAATATATATATATATATACAGTCACACACTTCAAAACTCAGTATATGTATACATACACACACATTGCAGCCTTCAGTGTATATACATACATATACACACTGAGGGCTGCAATGTGTGTGTATTTATGTATATATATATATATATATCAGCCCAGCGTGTGTGTCTGTATTTACATACATACACATTGCAGCCCTGTGTCTCATATACATACAATGTGTATGTATGTAAATATACACACACAGGCTGCAATGTAATTCTATATAATATATATATAAATAGGGGGACCAGGCACTCAGCTCCAAAATGATGTGGGTCGGAGATCCCACAAAAAAGGTTATGCCCAGGTGCTGTACTCATTGATAGAGAAATAAGCAATGGTGGGAGGCACTCCAGGACGTAATAAAATAACAACATTTATTCTTTACATTAAAAGTTCGGACTTTTAATGTAAAGAATAAATTTTGTTATTTTATTGAGTCCTGTAGTGCCTCCCACCATTGCTTATTTCTATATATGTATATATATATATATACACACACACACTGAGGGCTACAATGTGTGTGTGTATATATATATATACACACATACACACTGAGGGCAGCCGTGTGTGTGTATATATACTGTCGAATGCCGTTGTATGCCTGTGTGTATATACTGTCCGAATGCTGATAGAGCGTTCGGACAGCGCCCCATGTCTGGTCTGAAACATGCCTGTGTGTATATACACACACACAGGCATGTTTCAGACCTCAGACCAGATATGGGGCGCTGTCCGAAAGCTCTATCGGCATTCGGACAGACTCCTGCAGTTTACCGCTTTCAGTTACCTTCCAACAAGCGCTGCCGGGACAGTCTCCCAGCGGCCGCTCGATGGGAAGCCCCCAGGCGCGATCTCGCAAGATTGCTCCCGGCGCGATCTCTCAAACAGTCTCAGCCCCTCGGATGCCGGCAAGCCAGCTCAATGCTGGCTTCCGGTGTTGGGGCATCCCTGGAATTAGCCCGCAGTCTGGCGGGCTTCTTGCCCACCAGACTACATCTCCAAAAAAACAACGTGCCAGGCGCCCGGATCTTCATGTCCCGGACGTCGGGCGATACAATTCCCACACCCCTGATTTCACTGCCATCGAACAGACACCGTATTTCAATGCCGCCGAACAGGCACCGTATTTCACTGCCATCGAACATGACCCGTACGTGCAGGCAATTTGCCAAAATTTGGCGAACTACCTGCTCTCTGAATAACCGAATGGCCCCGAAATGACACCGTATGGGGAAATTCACTGCTCCTTGACATTTCGGGGCCAGATCGTCTCTCTCTGAATAAACCCCTTTCGTGAATGAGAGAAATCTTAAATCTATTCAATGTTTATGTAAATAAAGCAGGAAGTCATCCGTAGATCAACTCCCCCCCCAATCTCAAAACATCAAACCCCCACCTGCAAACATTTCCATTCATCCAAACGCACGTGCGCTCGGTCTGCAACTCCTATCACTCACAGACCTTACAAATTTCACTTGTGCCCCTATTTATTAGGGACAAATGTATCAGTGTTATCTTTGGTCCAAATGTGCCAATGTCTGTTTTTCTTCCCCAAAATGTAAATTTTTATAATAGAACAAAAGTGTGATTGGTTTTCTAGATTCAGCACAACGTCTTACCCAGTTTGCTTCATTATCCAATATATATGGGGATGCGGGTTAGGGGCTCCTCCATTTTTTCAGGGTGTGCGGGTGTCTTTTTAGGGGTTACTCCATATATTCAGGGTGTGTGGGTGTGTTTTTAGGGGTTCCTCCATATATTCAGGGTGTGCGGGTGTTTTTAGGGGTTCCTCCATATATTCAGGGTGTGCGGGTGTCTTTTTAGGGGCTCCTCCATATATTCAGGGTGTGTAGGTGTCTTTTTAGGGGCTCCTCTATATATTCAGGGTGTGCGGGTGTCATTTTAGGGTTCCTCCATATATTCACGGTGTGTGGGTGTGTTTTTAGGGGTTCCTCCATATATTCAGGGTGTGCAGGTGTCATTTTAGGGTTCCTCCATATATTCACGGTGTGTGGGTGTGTTTTTAGGGGTTCCTCCATATATTCAGGGTGTGCGGGTGTTTTTAGGGGTTCCTCCATATATTCAGGGTGTGCGGGTGTCTTTTTAGGGGCTCCTCTATATATTCAGGGTGTGCGGGTGTCATTTTAGGGTTCCTCCATATATTCACGGTGTGTGGTGTGTTTTTAGGGGTTCCTCCATATATTCAGGGCGTGCGGGTGGGTTTTTAGGGGTTCCTCCATATATTCAGGGTGTGCAGGTGTCTTTCTAGTTGCGCCTCCTTATATTTGGGGTTCTGGATTTTTTATAAGAGTTGCAAAAAATAAAAGCCCCAGCAATCATAAAGTGTAAGCTCAGAAAAAACGAGAACAAGAAAATGTGGCTATTTTTATCTTGCCAAAATGGCTAATAGAACTGATGCCACTAGTAGCTGGTAGTCAGTAAAATACCGTAATTTGTACTATAAAAATATATTAGCTTTATTAATAAACAAATTTAACACATATAACCAAGAACAGCATAAAGTGTACAATACGTGTAATGGTGCTAATGACAACCTAACGATCTATGTATGATCGCGTGACTGACTAACAAATGTACCCTGTAGATACTATATATTAATTTACATATCCAATAAGAATTTGGTAGCATGGACTAGCAGAGTTGACCCTTATTACAATGAAACGAACATATACTTCACCACTCTGACTTACTGCATCATTATCATGCTATAACAGGTGCATATAGCTAGATAGATATATAGGCAGTTAAGTAAATCCAAAATTATGCCCACTAGTATAACAGTAAGGCATATATGTTGTGTATATTAATAAAGGGATGACATAATAAGTAGTAACCAGGAGTGAATTCTCGATTGGAAGGGAATAGTTTATACATAAACACTCTATTAGGGATACCTGAATAGCCAGTAATGCGTGCTTTAAATAGCGTTGATCCTGGCTGTATTCAGTATAAGCCGTTGGGAAAACCGCATGAGTTATAAATTATGTCCCCCAAAGTGTATGTCCTATGTTGTTAGTTCACAATTAGTTCCCAAAATAGTCGGTGTTCAAATATTAAGCTCACTGGTTTAACACATTATTGAGCAGCAGTCGCTTTGAAGTTATGCGAATTTTGGGACCCGCTGAGAATAGCTGGCTAGTTGCCAAACCACAAGGATAGAGGTTCTTATAAAAGATTTACCACAATTGTGTGGACACAATAAATAAGGTTGTCCCTAAAGGATAGGGGACTTCAGATAGTGCTTGAAGTGCCCCCTAAATATATGCACATCACATTTGTAGCCCAAAGCGTCCAATCTTAGGAAATATTAGGGTTAATTCCCTGTTTACACGTATAACAATGTCGGCAGTAATCGTATTGATTGAAAACGCATGAGGCCCATTTAGGACAAAAAGGAGGGATCTGTTCGCCAACCCACAATATTATAAATTAATAGGGTTTTGAAACAATCGTGTTTGCACAATGGGATATCGATCGAAGTACACCGATTTGCAGTTGGCAATCTAATCGGTTGCCTCTAAATAGGTACACATTGCTTTAGAGGGACCAAATCTGCTATTGTTAGGACACCAAATAGAGGAGGGAAAAATTGATCACAAATTGGACAATTAGCCACAAAATATATAGTTACTCCCAAGAATAAGGGGCATCCATAAACGATTGACGATAAACTAGATTGCCCTTTAAATTATTACATATAACAAGTGAAGTGTCTATCATTAGGGTAAGTTAGAATAAATTCACTTATGTCACATATTGCTAGTAGTCAGCATATTTGTTAGAGATATACAGGTTAGAACTCTTCGGGAAGCAAGATAGCTGTATGCTAACCCATAGGAGTACAAATACTTGTAAGAATTATGACAATTGTAATTCCACAAATTTGTGTCAATCATCGACCAGAATATAACAGCAGATTAGCAGTTGGCAATTTCCTTAATTGCCCCTAAATAGGTATACGTTAATATGTAAAGCCCTAAATATCCATAGTTTGAACCCCGAGTACCAGGGGATTCGGCAATTTAGCCGGTGGATACCGCTAATAACAACTAAAGTGCAGTCCGCACATAAATGGCATATATTCGCCTAACACAAGCTGAAAATAGGTAGCCAAAAGGAAGTTTAGCGAGGTCTGCACATTCCAGTTAGATGGTTGATAAACTATTTCGCCATAATCATCCACACCAGTGGTCAAATATTAACAGACAATTAACAGACAATAAATTGCGGGTATATCCTGTATCTTGCCAATGTTTCCCTGGGTATAGCAAATTAATTCATTTCTGTTCTGTCCCTGAATAACATTCGTATATTTGCTAATTTAGATAGTAAAAAACATACTGCAGAGTTGCAATCATGCGATCATTAGAGTTGCCAAAACGAAAAAGTGAAAACAGTGGCACCCCGTTGCTAAATCATTAAAACCAAAGTATGGCCATAGCCAAAACTCTTGTTGCTACGCTTACTGAATACAGCCAGGATCAACGCTATTTAAAGCAGCATTACTGGCTATTCAGGTATCCCTAATAGAGTGTTTATGTATAAACTATTCCCTTCCAATCGAGAATTCACTCCTGGTTACTACTTATTATGTCATCCCTTTATTTAATATACACATATATGCCTTACTGTTATACCACTAGTGGGCATAATTTTGGGATTTACTTAACTGCCTATATATCTATCTAGCTATATGCACCTGTTATAGCATGATAATGATGCAGTAAGTCAGAGTGGTGAAGTATATGTTCGTTTCATTGTAATAAGGGTCAACTCTGCTAGTCCATGCTACCAAATTCTTATTGGATATGTAAATTAATATATAGTATCTACAGGGTACATTTGTTAGTCAGTCACGCGATCATAAATGATCCGTAGGTTGTCATTAGCACCATTACACGTATTGTACACTTTATGCTGTTCTTGGTTATATGTGTTAAATTTGTTTATTAATAAAGCTAATATATTTTTTTATAGTACAAATTACGGTATTTTACTGACTACCAGCTACTAGTGGCATCAGTTCTATTAGCCATTTTTGGCAAGATAAAAATAGCCACATTTTCTTGTTCTCGTTTTTTCTATACTTATAATGAAGGTTTAATCCTATTAAATGCTGGTAAATTAAGCTCCTCCTGCTTTGGGCCCGCTTTTCATAAGGGGCACCAAATCTCATTATTCATAAAGTGTAAGCTCTCCTGCCCACATCAAGGCAAATCTCATCTTTATGGTGAGTCTTCCTCTGATTATCGGCTCTGCAACTCAAAGACAAAATCTCATATGTGGGAAACAAAGGTGCTTCATATACATTGTTACAAGTTAAATTTTTACAAACAGTTACAAACACGGGTGACATTCACCGACGACCAACAGCAGCGTTTTACAAGAGAAGAATCCATGCACCAGCAGGAGAAGCTTCACTGTTTGGGGTATCCCTTTTGTGAAATGCCAATGTTTGACATCTGGAACAATTTCAAATTCATCAAACACCTTTGAATAAGCCGCACATTGTGAAGCTCAGAGCAGTTACCTTTAATTTATAATGAATCCCCTCTCCTGGCATTACCTGAGATAATATAATATATAATATAAACATATTTGTAAACACGAAGCAAATTAACCTGTGAATTCACTCAAAAAGAACAAAGCCCAGCGACAACCACAAACACGCGGGGTTAAGTGTGAACGTTACAAGGCTGTGCATGTAACACATGGCGAGTAACATCTTCAATGACACAAGCCAAGACACTTCTGTGGTGTTATACACACAGGATATTGTGTGCGCTGGGTGTGTGACAAAAACAAAGGAGGATAAACACGTACTGAGATACAAACACGTCGCATTACCAGGAAAGGGTTAATATAATGTGAATACAGGGTGCGTGTGCTGTGAGATATATGACTTATACAGCATATGGTGACCTGTGTATGTGTATGGAATACACAGAATACTGTGTGAATGGTGCCTCACCAGTGAAGGAGGTACTCAGGGTATGAAAACCGAGGGGGTACTCAGGGTATGATAACCGAGGGGGCGCCACTCAGGGTATGATAACCGAGGGGGAACTCAGGGTATGATAACCGAGGGGCGCCACTCAGGGTATGATAACCGAGGGGGAACTCAGGGTATGATAACCGAGGAGGCGCCACTCCGGGTATGATAACAGAGGGTAGGGATGTGCGTTTCGGGTTTCGGAATTTCGGAATTTTCACGAAATTTCCCGATTCGGGTCTTTCGATTCGACCGAAATTCCGAAAATATTTAGACCCGAAAACAGCCGAATCAAAAAGGTTTCCGAGCCGAAACGAATTTTTTTCGGAATTTTCGAATGAACTTGAAATGTCATCGAAATCTATTGCTTTGAACGAGAACAGACTTTCCGAAAAACGAAAAGTCCGAAATCCGAAAAGTTTTCCGAGCAAATCGAAAAATTTTCGGAATTTTCAAATGGACTGAAAAAGTTGAAATGTTCAAATCGAAATTTATTTTCCCTCTATAGTCTATTCATGATTTCAGTTCCATTCGGGATTCCGGTTCCATTTCGGTAAGTCTGGACATCGTAATCGTATTATTTAACTATTATATCTGTTATATCGCTGATTCTGTAAAGTTTGTATGTGTAAAATGTAAATGCGTTTATTTTTTTCACTGATCCGATAGGAATTGTCGTATTTGGGTCAGATCCGATTCGACCGCGGGTCGCGCATGCGCGCGACGCACGCGGAGATCGTAACTTTATTGAGCAAACTTTTATTGACAACTTTTTGAACAAAATATTGTTGTTATTATTATTCATCAAAATGGCCGCTGCAAGCAGTAGCACCTCATCGGCAGATTCGTCACCAGCAGCACCCAGGAAGAAACGAGCCACAAATATGGCATTTGAGGAGATGTTGGAGCTTGTGCGCATTTTCGATAGCAAGGATTATGATTGCAGTAAGGGCCCTTACCGCAGGAAGTGTAACGCGAGGAAGGATCGAATCCTACAGAAGCTACGCACCACCATTTTGGAGAGGTTTGGGAAGGAACGCACGAAGGACCAGCTGAGGAAACGCTGGTCGGATTTGAAGGTTCGAGAGCAGAAGCAGCTGAGGCGCATCCGTCGCGTCATAGCGAAACGTAAGTGTCAATTTATATTGTAAAGCGCTGCGCAAACTGTTGGCGCTATATAAA
>RXON01004206.1:0-12985 GCA_009667805.1 Leptobrachium leishanense | reverse complement strand
TGTGCAGACACTGGCGCGCGCGCCCGTTACATTAGGGTGTGCAACACACTGGCGCCGCGCGGCCCGTTACATTAGGGTGTGCAGACACTGGCGCGCAGCGGCCCGTTACATTAGGGTGTGCAGACACTGGCGCGCGCGGCCCGTTCATTAGGGTGTGCAGACACTGGCGCGCCGGCCCGTTACATAGGTGTGCAGACACTCGCGCGCGCGGCCCGTTACATTGGATGTGCAACACTGGCGCGCACGGCCCGTTACATTAGGGTGTGCAGACAGGCGCGCGCGGCCCGTTACATTAGGTGTGCAGACACTGGCGCGCGCAGGCCCGTTACATTAGGGTGTGCAGACACTGGCGCTCGCGGCCCGTTACATTAGGGTGTGCAGACACTGGCGCGCGCGGCCGTTACATTAGGTGTGCAGACACTGGCGCGCGCGGCCGTACATTAGATGTGCAGCACTGGCGCGCGCGGCCCGTTACATTAGGGTGTGCAGACACTGGCGCGCGCGCCCGTTACATTAGGGTGTGCAGACACTGCGCGCGCGGCCCGTTACATAGGGTGTGCAGACACTGGCGCGCGCGGCCGTTACATTAGGGTGTGGCAGACACTGGCGCGTGCGACCCGTTACATTAGGGTGTGCAGACACTGGCGCGGCGGCCCGTTACATTAGGGTGTGCAGACACTGGCGCGCGGCCCGTTACATTAGGGTGTGCAGACACTGGTGCGCGCGGCCCGTTACATTAGGGTGTGCAGACACTGGCGCGCGCGGCCCGTTACATTAGGGTGTGCAGACACTGGCGCGCGCGGCCCGTTACATTAGGGTGTGCAGACACTGGCGCGCGCGGCCCGTTACATTAGGGTGTGCAGACACTGGCGCGCGCGGCCCGTTACATTAGGGTGTGCAGACACTTCTGTTTAGCAGATTCGACATAACGCGCTGGAATCAGACACAGGAAGTCTTCAGGTTTTTCTTTGTGATCCAGATAAGGGGCGACTAAAACGTGAAAGAGGAGCCGTCACCCAACATTAGGGAGTACCTGGGCATAACATGCGACACCCCCTGCACACGCGCATGTGTGTGTAATCACCCAATAGGAAACAGGACAACACTGACTGCTAGCGCGTGTCGTGTTCATCTCATGCAGAGAGAGCGTCTGCGCGCATCACATCACGTCTCAATGTGTGTGTGAATAGCCGTGAGCAGATACGAAATATCCCCACCAGCCAATCAGCACACTCTGTCAGCGTCAGGTTTTAGTCATGGGACGGCTTTATAAAAGGGACGGCCCACACGGGGCCTCAATCTGTGAGGATTATTTTTTCGTAATCTGGGTTGGGTTAGATGTTGGATGGGGGTCAGTATCACTTTCTTTTGTTTACAGGTATTGGATTATTGGTTGCCCTTCATTGTTATTGGGGGGTGTTACTTTTTATTGTGGTAAATCTGGCTATGGACTTGGCTTCCTCTAGCTACAGGTGTCTGGTCCGGGAGGTGGACAATGGCACCCCCAGGACTTGAATCATGTCCAACTGATCCCATAAGATGTGTCTTATCATACTATGACATCATACAGAGGAGGCTGAGGCGTACATTTCCTCTCCGTCACTCTGACCCGAGGCGTGACGGCCATCACGGACTTGTGCTTATTTTGGTCAATAAATGGTAACCTCATACGTGTGAGCGTAAATTCAAGGAAAACCACTAGAACTTCATCGAGGTCGTATGTCCAGATAGAGGCAGGAGGGAACCACCAGATGGTTCTGGTTTCTCAGCAGGAATCTTGTATTTTAAGGATCTCACTATAATTTTAGTTGATCTCCATCCAATATGAGCTTCACATGTTGTTCTCTTTTTTCTCTGCAGACTGTCTTGGCCGAGGGGCCATGGAGATGCTGTTGTGCCTGTTGGTGATTGGAGCCCTGAGGTATATAGGCGCCGCACAGCACTGCCCCGGCCGCTGCATTTGCCAGACCAACTCTCCAACTCTCACCATGTTGTGTGCCAAGACTGGACTCCTCTTTGTGCCGCCAGCCATCGACCGCCGGACGGTGGAACTGCGTCTGACTGACAATTTTATCACCATCATAAGACGCAAGGATTTCGCCAATATGACCAACCTGGTGCACCTCACGCTTTCACGGAACACCATCAGTCAGATTATTCCCCTGGCGTTCTCGGACCTGCGTTCTTTAAGAGCTTTACACATGAACAACAACAGACTCTCTGCCCTAGGGCCTGAGCACTTCAGAGGCCTTGGAAACCTACGCCACCTCATTCTGGGAAACAATCAGATCAATTCAATATACGCAGGAGCTTTCAATGAATTTCTAGCTACTGTGGAGGACCTGGACCTTTCCTACAACAATCTGGTGGAGCTGCCATGGGATGACATTGGGCAAATGGTTAATCTAAACACGTTGACTCTGGACCACAACCTGATTGACTACATCGCAGAAGGGACGTTCACCATGCTGCATAAACTGGTGAGACTCGACATGACTTCTAATCGGTTGCACAAGTTGCCCCCAGACAACCTCTTCCTTAGATCACAAGTCATGGCCAATGCTAGAGGTTCAAGCCCTTCATCACTTGCCATTAGCTTTGGAGGGAACCCCCTGCACTGCAACTGTGAACTTCTGTGGCTTAGACGCCTAACGCGAGAAGATGACCTAGAGACATGTGCCTCCCCAGAGCAGCTGACTGATAAGTACTTCTGGTCCATCCAGGAGGAGGAATTCATATGTGAGCCCCCTCTCATCACAAGATATTACTCCAGCAAGCCTTTTGTCATGGAGGGGCAAGCAGTTAGCTTAAAATGCAAGGCGGTAGGCGATCCAGAGCCATCGGTCCACTGGATAGGTCCCGATGGAAAGTTGATCCACAATACAACAAGGATTGTGGCCTATGACAATGGAACATTGGACATATTCATTACCACACTAAAAGACAGTGGTGCTTTCACTTGTATTGCCTCCAATGCGGCCGGTGAGGCCACCGCTCCAGTCGACTTGGCAATTGTGCCCCTTCCACTTCTTGTTAACAACACGGGGCACATGAAGGAGTCAGATCCAGGGTCCTCCGATATTACGATCTCTACAAAGTCTGGACTCAATGAAACCAAGAACCTGCAAGACAGAAGGATTGTGGTAGACAAGCTCAAGTCTACATCGGTGGTTGTCCAGTGGCCCTCTGAACGTCACATCCCTGGGATACGCATGTATCAGATTCAGTATAACAGCTCTCTGGATGATTCACTGGTCTACAGGTAAATACAATGATTAGACCAGGTCTTGGATTCAAGGTGACCTCGGTCTATCAGGAGCATCATTTAAAAAATGTTACATTGGAGATAAATAAAAGTAAATTAAAATGTGATGTGATGGAGAATCTCAGGTGGTGTGATATGATGGAGAATCTCAGTTGGTGTGATATGATGGAGAATCTCAGGTGGTGTGATGTGATGGAGAATCTCAGGTGGTCTGATATGATGGAGAATCTCAGGTGGTGTGATGTGATGGAGAATCTCAGGTGGTGTGATATGATGGAGAATCTCAGGTGGTGCGATATGATGGAGAATCTCAGGCGGTGTGATGTGATGGAGAATCTCAGGTGGTGTGATGTGATGGAGAATCTCAGGTGGTGTGATGTGATGGAGAATCTCAGGTGGTGTGATGTGATGGAGAATCTCAGGTGGTGTGATGTTGGTGATGGAGAATTTCAGGTGGTGTGATATGATGGAGAATCTCAGGTGGTGTGATGTTGGTGATGGAGAATTTCAGGTGGTGTGATATGATGGAGAATCTCAGGTGGTGTGATGTTGGTGATGGAGAATTTCAGGTGGTGTGATATGATGGAGAATCTCAGGTGGTGTGATGTTGGTGATGGAGAATTTCAGGTGGTGTGATGTGATGGAGAATCTCAGGTGGTGTGATATGATGGAGAATCTCAGGTGGTGTGATGTGATGGAGAATCTCAGGTGGTGTGATGTTGGTGATGGAGAATTTCAGGTGGTGTGATATGATGGAGAATCTCAGGTGATGTGATGTTGGTGATGGAGAATTTCAGGTGGTGTGATGTGATGGAGAATCTCAGGTGGTGTGATGTGATGGAGAATCTCAGGTGGTGTGATGTGATGGAGAATCTCAGGTGGTGTGATGTGATAGAGAATCTCAGGTGGTGTGATATGATGGAGAATCTCAGGTGGTGTGATGTTGGTGATGGAGAATTTCAGGTGGTGTGATATGATGGAGAATCTCAGGTGATGTGATGTTGGTGATGGAGAATTTCAGGTGGTGTGATGTGATGGAGAATCTCAGGTGGTGTGATGTGATGGAGAATCTCAGGTGGTGTGATGTGATGGAGAATCTCAGGTGGTGTGATGTGATAGAGAATCTCAGGTGGCGTGATGTTGGTGATGGAGAATCTCAGGTGGTGTGATATGACGGAGAATCTCAGGTGGTGTGATGTGATGGAGAATCTCAGGTGGTGTGATATGATGGAGAATCTCAGGTGGTGTGATGGGATGGAGAATCTCAGGTGGTGTGATGTGATGGAGAATCTCAGGTGATGTGATGGAGAATCTCAGGTGGTGTGATGTTGGTGATGGAGAATTTCAGGTGGTGTGATATGATGGAGAATCTCAGGTGGTGTGATATGATGGAGAATCTCAGGTGGTGTGATGTGATGGAGAATCTCAGGTGGTGTGATGTGATGGAGAATCTCAGGTGGTGTGATGTGATGGAGAATCTCAGGCGGTGTGATGGTATTGATGGAGAATCTCAGGTGGCGGGATGTTGGTGATGGAGAATCTCAGGCGGTGGGATGTTGGTGATGGAGAATCTCAGGTGGTGGGATGTTGGTGATGGAGAATCTCAGGTGGTGTGATGTGATGGAGAATCTCAGGTGGTGTGATGTGATGGAGAATCTCAGGTGGTGTGATGTGATGGAGAATCTCAGGTGGTGTGATGTGATAGAGAATCTCAGGTGGCGTGATGTTGGTGATGGAGAATCTCAGGTGGTGGGATGTGATGGAGAATCTCAGGTGGTGTGATGTTGGTGATGGAGAATTTCAGGTGGTGTGATATGATGGAAAATCTCAGGTGGTGTGATATGACGGAGAATCTCAGGCGGTGTGATGTGATGGAGAATCTCAGGTGGTGTGATATGATGGAGAATCTCAGGTGGTGTGATGAGATGGAGAATCTCAGGTGGTGTGATGTGATGGAGAATCTCAGGTGGTGTGATGTGATAGAGAATCTCAGGTGGTGTGATGTTGGTGATGGAGAATCTCAGGTGATGTGATGTGATGGAGAATCGCAGGTGGTGTGATGTTGGTGATGGAGAATTTCAGGTGGTGTGATATGATGTAGAATCTCAGGTGGTGTGATATGACGGAGAATCTCAGGTGGTGTGATATGACGGAGAATCTCAGGTGGTGTGATGTGATGGAGAATCTCAGGTGGTGTGATATGATGGAGAATCTCAGGTGGTGTGATGGGATGGAGAATCTCAGGTGGTGTGATGTGATGGAGAATCTCAGGTGGTGTGATGTGATGGAGAATCTCAGGTGGTGTGATGTGATGGAGAATCTCAGGTGGTGTGATATGATGGAGAATCTCAGGTGGTGTGATGTGATGGAGAATCTCAGGTGGTGTGATGTGATGGAGAATCTCAGGTGGTGTGATGTGATGGAGAATCTCAGTTGATATGTTTGGAGAATCTCAGGTGGTGTGATGTGATGGAGAATCTCAGGTGGTGTGATGTGATGGAGAATCTCAGGTGGTGGTATATGATGGAGAATCTCAGGTGGTGTGATGGGATGGAGAATCTCAGGTGGTGTGATGTGATGGAGAATCTCAGGTGATGTGATGGAGAATCTCAGGTGGTGTGATATGATGGAGAATCTCAGGTGGTGTGATGTGATGGAGAATCTCAGGTGGTGTGATATGATGGAGAATCTCAGGTGGTGTGATGTGATGGAGAATCTCAGGTGGTGTGATATGATGGATAATCTCAGGTGGTGTGATATGATGGAGAATCTCAGGTGGTGTGATGGGATGGAGAATCTCAGGTGGTGTGATGTGATGGAGAATCTCAGGTGATGATGGAGAATCTCAGGTGGTGTGATATGATGGAGAAATCTCAGGTGGTGTGATGTGATGGAGAAATCTCAGGTGGTGTGATATGATGGAGAATCTCAGGTGGTGTGATGTGATGGAGAATCTCAGGTGGTGTGATATGATGGATAATCTCAGGTGGTGTGATATGATGGAGAATCTCAGGTGGTGTGATGGATGGAGAATCTCAGGTGTGTGATGTGATGGAGAATCTCAGGTGATGTGATGGAGAATCTCAGGTGGTGTGATATGATGGAGAATCTCAGGTGGTGTGATGTGATGGAGAATCTCAGGCGGTGTGATGTGATGGAGAATCTCAGTTGATATGATGGAGAATCTCATGTGGTGTGATGTTGGTGATGGAGAATTTCAGGTGGTGTGATATGATGGAGAATCTCAGGTGGTTGATGTTGGTGATGGAGAATTTCAGGTGGTGTGATATGATGAGAATCTCAGGTGGTGTGATGTTGGTGATGGAGAATCTCAGGTGATGTGATGTGATGGAGAATCTCAGGTGGTGTGATGTTGGTGATGGAGAATTTCAGGTGGTGTGATATGATGTAGAATCTCAGGTGGTGTGATATGACGGAGAATCTCAGGTGGTGTGATGTGATGTAGAATATCAGGTGGTGTGATATGATGGAGAATCTCAGGTGGTGTGATGGGAGGGAGAATCTCAGATGGTGTGATGTGATGGAGAATCTCAGGTGGTGTGATGTGATGGAGAATCTCAGGTGATGTGATGGAGAATCTCAGGTGGTGTGATATGATGGAGAATCTCAGGTGTGTGATGTGATGGAGAATCTCAGGTGGTGTGATGTGATGGAGAATCTCAGGTGGTGTGATGTGATGGAGAATCTCAGTTGATATGTTTGGAGAATCTCAGGTGGTGTGATGTTGGTGATGGAGAATTTCAGGTGGTGTGATATGATGGAGAATCTCAGGTGATGTGATATGATGGAGAATCTCAGGTGGTGTGATATGATGGAGAATCTCAGGTGGTGTGATGTGATGGAGAATCTCAGGTGGTGTGATGTGATGGAGAATCTCAGGTGGTGTGATGTGATGGAGAATCTCAGGTGGTGTGATGTGATGGAGAATCTCAGGTGGTGTTATATGATGGAGAATCTCAGGTGGTGTGATGGGATGGAGAATCTCAGGTGGTGTGATGTTGGGGATGGAGAATCTCAGGTGGTGTGATGTGATGGAGAATCTCAGGTGGTGTGATGTGATGGAGAATCTCAGGTGGTGTGATGTGATGGAGAATCTCAGGTGGTGTTATATAATGGAGAATCTCAGGTGGTGTGATGGGATGGAGAATCTCAGGTGGTGTGATGGGATGGTTAATCTCAGGTGATGTGATGGAGAATCTCAGGTGGTGTGATATGATGGAGAATCTCAGGTGGTGTGATGTGATGGAGAATCTCAGTTGACATGATGGAGATTCTCAGGTGGTGTGATGTTGGTGATGGAGAATTTCAGGTGGTGTGATATGATGGAGAATCTCAGGTGGTGTGATGTTGGTGATGGAGAATCTCAGGTGATGTGATGTGATGGAGAATCTCAGGTGGTGTGATGTTGGTGATGGAGAATTTCAGGTGGTGTGATATGATGTAGAATCTCAGGTGGTGTGATATGATGGAGAATCTCAAGTGGTGTGATGTGATTGAGAATCTCAGGTGATGTGATGGAGAATCTCAGGTGGTGTGATGTTGGTGATGGAGAATTTCAGGTGGTGTGATATGATGTAGAATCTCAGGTGGTGTGATATGATGGAGAATCTCAGGTGGTGTGATGTGATGGAGAATCTCAGGTGGTGTGATGTGATGGAGAATCTCAGGTGATGTGATGGAGAATCTCAGGTGATGTGATGGAGAATCTCAGGTGGTGTGATATGATGGAGAATCTCAGGTGGTGTGATGGTGATGGAGAATTTCAGGTGGTGTGATATGATGGAGAATCTTAGGTGGTGTGATGTTGGTGATGGAGAATCTCAGGTGGTGTGATGTTGGTGATGGAGAACTTCAGGTGGTGTGATGTGATGGAGAATCTCAGGTGGTGTGATGTGATGGAGAATTTCAGGTGGTGTGATATGATGGGGAATCTCAGGTGGTGTGATGGGATGGAGAATCTCAGGTGGTGTGATGTGATGGAGAATCTCAGGTGATGTGATGGAGAATCTCAGGTGATGTGATGGAGAATCTCAGGTGATGTGATGGAGAATCTCAGGTGGTGTGATGTGATGGAGAATCTCAGGTATTGTGATGTGATGGAGAATCTCAGGTGGTGTGATGTGATGGAGAATCTCAGGTGGTGTGATGTGATGGAGAATCTCAGTTGATATGTTGGAGAATCTCAGGTGGTGTGATATGATGGAGAATCTCAGGTGGTGTGATATGATGGAGACTCTCAGGTGGTGTGATATGATGGAGAATCTCAGGTGGTGTGATATGATGGAGAATCTCAGGTGGTGTGATGTGATGGAGAATCTCAGGTGGTGTGATGTGATGGAGAATCTCAGGTGGTGTGATGTGATGGAGAATCTCAGGTGGTGTTATGTGATGGAGAATCTCAGGTGGTGTGATGTGATAGAGAATCTCAGGTGGCGTGATGTTGGTGATGGAGAATCTCAGGTGGTGTGATGTGATGGAGAATCTCAGGTGGTGTGATGTGATGGAGAATCTCAGGTGGTGTGATGTGATGGAGAATCTCAGGTGATGTGATGGAGAATCTCAGGTGGTGTGATATGATGGAGAATCTCAGGTGGTGTGATGTGATGGAGAATCTCAGGTGGTGTGATGTGATGGAGAATCTCAGTTGATATGATGGAGAATCTCAGGTGGTGTGATGTTGGTGATGGAGAATTTCAGGTGGTGTGATATGATGGAGAATCTCAGGTGGTGTGATGTTGGTGATGGAGAATCTCAGGTGATGTGATGTGATGGAGAATCTCAGGTGGTGTGATGTTGGTGATGGAGAATTTCAGGTGGTGTGATATGATGTAGAATCTCAGGTGGTGTGATATGATGGAGAATCTCAGGTGGTGTGATGTGATGGAGAATCTCAGATGATGTGATGTGATGGAGAATCTCAGGTGGTGTGATGTTGGTGATGGAGAATTTCAGGTGGTGTGATATGATGTAGAATCTCAGGTGGTGTGATATGATGGAGAATCTCAGGTGGTGTGATGTGATGGAGAATCTCAGGTGGTGTGATGTGATGGAGAATCTTAGGTGGTGTGATGTGATGGAGAATCTCAGGTGATGTGATGGAGAATCTCAGGTGATGTGATGGAGAATCTCAGGTGGTGTGATATGATGGAGAATCTCAGGTGGTGTGATGTTGGTGATGGAGAATCTCAGGTGGTGTGATGTTGGTGATGGAGAATTTCAGGTGGTGTGATGTGATGGAGAATCTCAGGTGGTGTGATGTTGGTGATGGAGAATTTCAGGTGGTGTGATATGATGTAGAATCCCAGGTGGTGTGATATGATGGAGAATCTCAGGTGGTGTGATGTGATGGAGAATCGCAGGTGGTGTGATGTGATGGAGAATCTCAGGTGGTGTGATGGTGATGGAGAATTTCAGGTGGTGTGATATGATGGAGAATCTTAGGTGGTGATGTTGTTGTGATGGAGAATCTCAGGTGGTGTGATGTTGGTGATGGAGAACTTCAGGTGGTGTGATGTGATGGAGAATCTCAGGTGGTGTGATGTGATGGAGAATTTCAGGTGGTGTGATATGATGGAGAATCTCAGGTGGTGTGATGGGATGGAGAATCTCAGGTGGTGTGATGTGATGGAGAATCTCAGGTGATGTGATGGAGAATCTCAGGTGATGTGATGCAGAATCTCAGGTGATGTGATGGAGAATCTCAGGTGGTGTGATGTGATGGAGAATCTCAGGTATTGTGATGTGATGGAGAATCTCAGGTGGTGTGATGTGATGGAGAATCTCAGGTGGTGTGATGTGATGGAGAATCTCAGTTGATATGTTGGAGAAATCTCAGGTGGTGTGATATGATGGAGAATCTCAGGTGGTGTGATATGATGGATGACTCTCAGTGTGGTGTGATATGATGGAGAATCTCAGGTGGTGTGATATGATGGAGAATCTCAGGTGGTGTGATGTGATGGAGAATCTCAGGTGGTGTGATGTGATGGAGAATCTCAGGTGGTGTGATGTGATGGAGAATCTCAGGTGGTGTTATGTGATGGAGAATCTCAGGTGGTGTGATGTGATAGAGAATCTCAGGTGGCGTGATGTTGGTGATGGAGAATCTCAGGTGGTGTGATGTGATGGAGAATCTCAGGTGGTGTGATGTGATGGAGAATCTCAGGTGGTGTGATGTGATGGAGAATCTCAGGTGATGTGATGGAGAATCTCAGGTGGTTTGATATGATGGAGAATCTCAGGTGGTGTGATGTGATGGAGAATCTCAGGTGGTGTGATGTGATGGAGAATCTCAGTTGATATGATGGAGAATCTCAGGTGGTGTGATGTTGGTGATGGAGAATTTCAGGTGGTGTGATATGATGGAGAATCTCAGGTGGTGTGATGTTGGTGATGGAGAATCTCAGGTGATGTGATGTGATGGAGAATCTCAGGTGGTGTGATGTTGGTGATGGAGAATTTCAGGTGGTGTGATATGATGTAGAATCTCAGGTGGTGTGATATGATGGAGAATCTCAGGTGGTGTGATGTGATGGAGAATCTCAGATGATGTGATGTGATGGAGAATCTCAGGTGGTGTGATGTTGGTGATGGAGAATTTCAGGTGGTGTGATATGATGTAGAATCTCAGGTGGTGTGATATGATGGAGAATCTCAGGTGTGTGATGTTGATGAGAATCTCAGGTGGTGTGATGTGATGGAGAATCTTAGGTGGTGTGATGTGATGGAGAATCTCAGGTGATGTGATGGAGAATCTCAGGTGATGTATGATTGGAGATCTCAGGTGGTGTGATATGATGATGGAGATCTCAGTTGGTGTGATGTTGGTGATGGAGAATCTCAGGTGGTGTGATGTTGGTGATGGAGAATCTCAGGTGGTGTGATGTGATGGAGAATCTCAGGTGGTGTGATGTTGGTGATGGAGAATCTCAGGTGTGTGTGATATGATGTAGAATCCCAGGGGTGGTGTGATATGATGGAGAATCTCAGGTGGTGTGATGTGATGGAGAATCGCAGGTGGTGTGATGTGATGGAGAATCTCAGGTGGTGTGATATGATGGAGAATCTCAGGTGGTGTGATGTGATGGAGAATCTCAGGTGGTGTGATGGTGATGGAGAATTTAAGGTGGTGTGATATGATGGAGAATCTCAGGTGGTGTGATGTTGGTGATGGAGAATCTCAGGTGGTGTGATGTTGGTGATGGAGAATCTCAGGTGGAGTGATGTTGGTGATGGTGAGTCTCAGGTGTTGTGATGTTGGTGATGGAGAATCTCAGGTGGTGTGATGTTGTTGATGGAGAATCTCAGGTGGTGTGATGTTGGTGATGGTGAGTCTCAGGTGGTGTGATGTTGGTGATGGTGAGTCTCAGGTGATGTGATGTTGGTGATGAAGAATCTCAGGTGGTGTGATGTTGGTGATGGAGAATTTCAGGTGGTGTGATGTGATGGAGAATCTCAGGTGGTGTGATGTGATGGAAAATCTCAGGTGGTGTGATGTGATGGAGATTCTCAGGTGGTGTGATGTGATGGAGATTCTCAGGTGGTGTGATGTGATGGAGAATCTCAGGTAGTGTGATGTTGGTGATGGAGAATTTCAGGTGCTGTGATATGATGGAGAATCTCAGGTGGTGTGATGTTGGTGATGGAGAATTTCAGGTGGTGTGATGTGATGGAGAATCTCAGGTGGTGTGATGTGATGGAGAATCTCAGGTGGTGTGATGTGATGGAGAATCTCAGGCGGTGAGATGTTGGTGAAGGAGAATCTCAGGTGGTGTGTTGTTGGTGATGGTGAATCTCAGGTGGTGTGATGTTGGTGATGGTGAGTCTCAGGTGGTGTGATGTTGGTGATGGAGAATCTCAGGTGGTGTGATGTTGGTGATGGTGAGTCTCAGGTGGTGTGATGTTGGTGATGGAGAATCTCAGGTGGTGTGATGTGATGGAGAATCTCAGGTGGTGTGATGTGATGGAGAATCTCAGGTGGTGTGATGTGATGGAGAATCTCAGGTGGTGTTATATGATGGAAAATCTCAGGTGGTGTGATGTGATGGAGAATCTCAGATGATGTGATGTGATGGAGAATCTCAGGTGGTGTGATGTTGGTGATGGAGAATTTCAGGTGGTGTGATATGATGTAGAATCTCAGGTGGTGTGATATTATGGAGAATCTCAGGTGGTGTGATGTGATGGAGAATCTCAGGTGGTGTGATGTGATGGAGAATCTTAGGTGGTGTGATGTAATGGAGAATCTCAGGTGATGTGATGGAGAATCTCAGGTGATGTGATGGAGAATCTCAGGTGGTGTGATATGATGGAGAATCTCAGGTGGTGTGATATGATGGAGAATCTCAGGTGGTGTGATGTGATGGAGAATCTCAGGTGGTGTGATATGATGGAGAATCTCAGGTGGTGTGATGTGATGGAGAATCTCAGGTGGTGTGATATGATGGAGAATCTAAGGTGGTGTGATGTGATGGAGAATCGCAGGTGGTGTGATGTGATGGAGAATCTCAGGTGGTGTGATATGATGGAGAATCTCAGGTGGTGTGATGTGATGGAGAATCTCAGGTGGTGTGATGGTGATGGAGAATTTAAGGTGGTGTGATATGATGGAGAATCTCAGGTGGTGTGATGTTGGTGATGGAGAATCTCAGGTGGAGTGATGTTGGTGATGGTGAGAGTCTTCAGGTGTTGTGATGTTGG
>RXON01004204.1:0-72588 GCA_009667805.1 Leptobrachium leishanense | reverse complement strand
CCCCAGCTCACATGGATATATTTGCTGATATAATTGCCCCAGGTCAGCTCAAATGGATATAATTGCCCCCAGCTCACATGGATATATTTGCCCCAGCTCACATGGATATATTTGCTGATATAATTGCCCCAGGTCAGCTCAAATGGACATAATTGCCCCCGGCTCAAATGGACATAATTGCTCACGGCTCACATGGACATATTTGCCCCCGGCTCACATGGACATATTTGCCCCTGGCTCACATGGACATATTTGCCCCCGGCTCACATGGACATATTTGCCCCCAGCTCATATGGATATATTTGCTGATATAATTTCCCCAGGTCAGCTCAAATGGATATATTTGTCCCCAGCTCACATGGATATATTTGCCCCCAGCTCACATGGATATATTTGCCCCCAGCTCACATGGATATATTTACCCCCAGCTCACATGGATATATTTGCCCCCAGCTCACATGGATATATTTGCCACCAGCTCACATGGATATATATGTCCCCAGCTCATATGGATATATTTGTGGATATAATTGCCCCAGGTCAGCTCAAATGGATATATTTGCCCCAGCTCACGTGGATATATTTGCCCCATCTCACATGGATATATTTGCTGATGTAATTGCCCCAGGTCAGATCAAATGGACATAATTGCCCACGGCTCACATGGACATATTTGCCCCCGGCTCACATGGACATATTTGCCCCCAGCTCACATGGATATATTGCCCCCAGCTCATAAGGAAATATTTGCCCCCAGCTCACACATGGATAGATTTTCGCCCAGCTCACACATGTATATAAATGCCCCAGGTCACCTCAAATGGATGTAATTGCCCCCGGCCCCAGCTCACCTCTCTGCCAGGTCCAAAACAATTTAGCTGCTGGCCGCGTGTTCATCCTCCGAGCTGCCGCTGGAATGAAGCGCGGCCGCTCGCCTGTGATCTATCCAACAGACAGCCGCGATCTCGCGAAATCGCGGAGTTCACGAACTCTGCGATCTCGCGGCTGTCTGTTGGATAGATCACAGACGAGCTGCCATGCTTCATTAGAGCGGCAGCTCAGAGGACGAACACGCGTTCACCGGGCCGACAGCTAAATTTTTTTCAGGCTCCAGCCACAGCGGGAACCTGCGTTCCTGTAGCATTCCCGCTGTGGGAGAACTGCGGGTAAGCTGTTCCCGCAGGACTCAAGCCCTGCTGCGCACTGTTCTTGAGCTAATCTGAAGGCCACACGAAGTTTGGAGGTCTGTAGCGATTGACTCTGCAGAAAGTTGGTGACCTCTTTGCACTATGCGCCTCAGCATCCGCTGACCCCGCTCTGTCAGTTTACGTGGCCTACCACTTCGTGGCTGAGTTGTGGTCGTTCCCAAACACGTCCACGTTCTTTTAATACAGCTGACAGTTGACTGGAATATTTAAGAGCGAGGAAATTTCACGACTGGATTTGTTGCACAGGTGGTATCCTATCACAGTTCCACGCTGGAATTCAATGAGGTCCTGAGAGCGACCCATTCTTTCACAAATGTTTATAACAACAGTCTGCATTCCTAGGTGCTTGATTTTATATACCTGTGGCAATGGAAGTGATTGCAACATCTGATTCTGATTATTTGGATGGGTGAGCAAATACCTTTGGCAATA
This sequence comes from Leptobrachium leishanense, assembly GCA_009667805.1. Lineage (NCBI taxonomy): Eukaryota > Metazoa > Chordata > Amphibia > Anura > Megophryidae > Leptobrachium > Leptobrachium leishanense. The sequence goes on along the minus strand of RXON01004204.1, from coordinate 70,948 downwards.
TAGTGTATATACACATACAGCCTCATTCTATATATAAATGCACAGGATGCATAATAATATATCTAGCCTCATTCTGGAGTAGGATATATAATGGGGCATTTGTCTAGATCTTCCTCAGCATGTTATACGGTGATTTCTGATCCCCTATCTCTGTTTTATTGATTCCTGTCGTCAGGTGCTGGGATTTCCTCTGCCTTATAAATTGTTCATGATTATATCACATTACGCGTATTTGGATATTTGGGGAATTCTTTCCTTGCCAAGCGTCATTGACTGGTTATTTGAAGGTTCCACAATAGTTTCTGTTCATTGTGACGTGTGTGTTATTTGTATTTAATAAATGTATTTGTACATCTAACCCAGCTCATTTATCTGGATCTTTGTCCAAGTGAGTTTCCTATTACCCTGTTTTCAGCTACATATATACAGTCCCTTTATATATACACACATACAAGGTGCGTACAAATACATCCTCATTCTCTATTTAAAAAAAAAAGGATATATCTATACAATCCCATATATATATATATATATATATATACACACACACACACACGATAAATCTATGCAGTCCAGGGGTGTGGAATTTTTTAAAAAAACTACTTGACCAACGGACTAAGTGGTAGTCCAATCTACTTTGTCCCTCAGGACGATCTACTTGTCCTGATAATTTCAACAAAATAGTGTTTAAATAGAGGTCTTTATTCATCACAGCCTAGAGAGGCAGCGTCACATGTATCGGACACTGCCTCTCTAGGCTGTTATGAATAAAGACCTCTATTTAAACACTATTTAGAGGGCTGCAATGTGTGTATATACATATATTATACACACATACAGTCATAGCTGAAATTGTTGGCACCCCAGACAGTTTTCCAGAAAATCAAGTATTTCTCACAAAGTATTGCATTAATACATGTTTTGCTATACACATGTTTATTCCCTTTGTGTGTATTGGAACAAAACAAAAAAAGGGAGGGAAAAAAAGCAAATTGGACATAATGTCACACAAAACTCCAAAAACGGGCTGGACAAAATTCTTGGCACCCTTAACTTAATATTTGGTTGCACACCCTTTGGAAAAAAGAACTGAAATCAGTTGCTTCCTATAACCATCAATAATCTTCTTACACCTCTCACCCGGAATTTTGGACCACTCTTCCTTTGCAAACTGCTCCAGGTCTCTCTTATTGGAAGGGCGCCCTTTCCCAACAGCAATTTTAAGATCTCTCCACAGTTGTTCAATGGGATTTAGAGCTTGACTCATTGCTGGCCACTTCAGAACTCTCCAGCGCTTTGTTGCCATCCATTTCTGGGTGCTTTATGACGTATGTTTGGGGTCATTGTCCTGCTGGAAGACCCAAGATCTCGGACGCAAACCCAGCTTTCTGACACTGGGTTCTACAGTGCGACCCAAAATCCTTTGGTAATCCTCAGATTTCATGATGCCTTGCACACATTCAAGGCACCCAGTGCCAGAGGCAGCAAAACAACCCCAAAACATCATTGAACCTCCACCATATTTCACTGTAGGTACTGTGTTCTTTTCTTTGTAGGCCTCATTCCGTTTTCGGTAAACAGTAGAATGATGTGCTTTACCAAAAAGCTCTATCTTGGTCTCATCTGTCCACAAGACGTTATCCCAGAAGGATTTTAGCTTGAATTTCTTTGGAACTTGTTTGGGGCTGCTTATCCACCATCCGGACTATCCTGCGTTGCAACCTTTCATCAATTTTTCTCTTCCATCCATGCCCATAGAGATTAGTTACAGTGCCATGGGTTGCAAACTTCTTTATAATATTGCGCACTGTGGACAAAGGTAAATCTAGATTTCTGGAGATGGACTTGTAACCTTGAGATTGTTGATATTTTTCCACAATTTTGGTTCTCAAGTCCCCAGACAATTCTCTTCTCCTCTTTCTGTTGTCCATGCTGAGTGTGGCACACACAGACACACAATGCAAAGACTAAGTGAACTGCTCTCCTTTTTATCTGCTTTCAGGTGTGATTTTTGTATTGCCCACTCCTGTTACTTGCCCCAGGTGAGTTTACAGGAGCATCACATGCTTGAAACAATGTTATTTAACCACAATTTTGAAAGGGTGCCAAGAATTTTGTCCAGCTCATTTTTGGAGTTTTGTGTGACATTATGTCCAATTTGCTTTTTTTCCTCCCTTTTTTTGTTTTGTTCCAATACGCACAAAGGGAATAAACATGTGTACAGCAAAACATGTGTTACTGCAATACTTTTCTGTGAGAAATGCTTTATTTTCTGGAAAAATGTCTGGGGTGCCAACAATTTCGGCCATGACTGTACATACATACATACACACACGTCAAAACTCAGTATGTATATATACACACACTGCAGCGTGTATACATATATTGAAACAGGGCATCATGTAGAGAGCAAGGAAAGGTCCTGTCCAGGGTTTATGTGTTACCTAGATTTCTCTCTTACACCTTCCGGCACCTCTAGTAAGCCCCAGGTTTTGCACTTGGCCTCAGTGGCAATTTAGTGCAGGTGAGGCAAACTGAATTGCTCTGGAACCTAGGGAGCAGACAGTTGTTTCATGTATAGAAATGAAGACACTGCAAGCTGCTTGTATGCTGAATCATTTTGGATCATAGAACTGCCTCCAGGTCAGAGGTCAGAACAGGAAACAGGAAGTATAAGCATAATCAATACACAACATCTCCCTTTTTTAACATTCAATACAAACTTGGTAAACAATTAACCTAAACCAGATCCAGAACAGTCTGAAACATAGCATGCTGTGTGACTGGTAGGTACACTACAGATTGAATCTATCTGGCAGTCTTGAAACTCGACCGCTACGCAAGGCTACAGAGATTTTGCCTGGGGAAGGTCGTGCAGCTCCAGTAGGCATTGATACAGAGCCGCCCTCCCTCCTGCCTGGAGTGTTCAGTACACACGAACTTGATGGTACATGTGGCTGTATTATGTCATTCTCAATGTATCCTTCTGAAAGGACAGCAGTATTCTCTCCGCCTTGGGGCATTGAGCACCTCGGGAGGAGCACGTGCAGGAGGCAAATAGGCTTGTACGGGGAGTCGCTCCACTCTTCGCAAGGCCACCCGATTGCGGCAGTAGACATCCACAAGATACGAGCGAGGGGCAACACGCTGAACACAGGTACCAGTCTCCAGTGACCAGTCATGTCACCAGGAAGCGGCTTAATACGGATTGGCTCTCCCATGCTTAGTTCAGGTAAGTCCTTAGCAGATACATCATAAGACAGTTTGGCGATTTGATTCCTCCTCCGCAATTTCTCTAGGACACCTGTAACCACACAAGGTTCAAGTAATTTGTTGGCCACAGGCAATGAAGTTTTCAGTCTCCTTGACATTAAGCGCTGCACAGGACTACTGTCCATGCCTTCGGATGGGGTGTTCCTCCAATGAAAAATGGCTTTCCACGGGTCAGTACCATCATACTTGGCCTTCTTACAAATATTCTTCACGATCTTGACGGCCGATTCCGCTTTGCCATTCGCTTGCAGGTGCCGAGGCGATGAGGTAACGTGCTCAAATCCCCAATCTGAGAACCGTCTGAATTGCTCACATGCGAATTGAGGTCCGTTATCGGAGATTACGCTATCCGGCAGGTCATAACGTGCAAACTGTACTTTACAACGCCTGATTGTAGTATCAGCAGACAGGTCAGGAAGTAGCTCAAATCTCCCAAAAGTCAGAATAGTGATCAACAATTATTGAATTATGCTGGGCAAGATTTTCTACTAAGTCCATGCTTACAATTTGCCACGGCCGGGTGGGCAGCACATGCAACATCATGGGTTCTTTCTGTTGTGCCTGTGCATATTCATTGCATGCCGAGCAATGGCTAACAAAGTCTTTAATCTCATTCTGCAGGTTGGGCCAGTATAGGGTATCTCGTGATTGCCTATAGCATGCTGCCATGAATACGTGTCAGAATCTCTGATCTTAAAGATTTAGGAATGATGATGACCCTTGGCCCCTTGTATAGTATGCCATCCGGAATGTAGATTTCATCTCTGAAGGTCCAATATTCTCTCGCAGTTAATGGCACCTCCTCCTTGGAATCAGGCCAACCATCCAGAACATCATATTTAAGAGCTTGCAAACGCTCAGTGGTTTCAGTGTGCTGTTTTATCTGAAGCAATCGTTGGTCCATAACGTTCAAATAGTCTGAATGATTAATCTGTGACAGGACATCCAGGTCCTGTTGAACATTGCAAACTGTGTTGTGCATAGTCGGGTGCACCTCCAGCTGCTGTAGCTCTGCTAAGAGTGTCACTAATAGAAACATAGAAAAATGTCGGCAGATAAGAACCTTTCGGCCCATCTAGTCAGCCCAATTACATGGATACTTAACCTGGATTTATCTTTTGTTTAGGATAGCCTTATGCCTATCCCATGCCTGCTTAAATTCAATTACTGTTTTGGCCTCTACCACTTCAACTGGAAGGCTGTTCCATGTATCCACCACCCTCTCAGTAAAATAATGCTTCCTGATGTTACTTTTAAACCTTTGCCCCTCTAATCTAAGACTATGTCCTCTTGTTTTGCAACTTTGTTTCCTTTTAAATATACTCCCTTCCTCTACCTTGTGGATTCCCTTTACGTATTTAATTGTTTCTATCATATCTCCTGTCTCGTCTTTTTTCCAAGCTGTACATGTTAAGATCATTAAGCCTTTCCTGGTAACTTTTCTCCTTCAGGCCGTACGCCATTTTAGTAGCCCTTCTCTGAACTCTCTCTAAGAGGTCTATATCCTTCTGGAGATACGGTCTCCAGTACTGCACACAGTACTCCAAGTGAGGTCTCACCAGTGCTCTGTACAGTGGCATGAGCACTTCCCTTTTCCTACTGCTAATACCTCTCCCTACACAACCAAGCATTCTGCCAGCATTTCCTGCTGCTCTATTACATTGACTACTTACCCTTAGATCCTCTGAAATAATAACCCCTAAATCCCAACCCTCAGATGTTGAGGTTAGGACTGTATCAAATATTCTATATTCAGCCCTTGGGTTTTTACGTCCCAGGTGCATTATCTTGCACTTATCCACATTGAAACTCAATTGCCACAGCTCCGACCATTTTTTTAGTTTAACTAAATCATTTGTCATTTGGCTGATCCCTCCAGGAACGTCAACCCTGTTGCAAATCTTTGTGTCATCAGAAAAAAGACATACTTTTCCATTAATACCTACTGCAATATCACTAATAAATTTTTTAAAGATAATGGGTCCAAGTACTGACTCCTGAGGTACCCCACTGGTAACAAGACCTTGCGCCGAATAAACTCCATTTACCACAACCCTCTGTTGCCTGTCACTCAGCCACTGCCTAATCCATTCAACAATATTGGAATCCAAGCTCAAAGATTGCAATTTATTGATAAGCCTTCTATGCGGAACAGTATCAAAAGCCTTACTGAAATCTAAATAAGCAATGTCTACTGTACCACCTTGTCTATTATATTTGTTACCCAATCAAAAAAATCAATAAGATTAGTTTGGCATGATCTCCCTGAGGTAAACCCATGTCGTTTCTGATCCTGTAATCTATGTGTTTTTAGATGTTCAACAATCCTTTCCTTTAACATGGTTTCCATTAATTTCCCCACTACTGACGTAAGACTAACTGGCCTATAGTTCCCCGATTCCTCCCTACTACCCTTCTTGTAAATGGGCACAATATTTGCTAATTTCCAGTCTTCTGGGACGACTCCCGTTAGCAAGGATTGGTTAAATAAATCTGTTAACGGTTTTGCTATTACATCACTGAGCTCTTTTAATAATTTAGGGTGGATCCCATCAGGCCCAATTGACTTATTTGTCTTTACTTTAGACAGCTGCTGTAGAACCTCCTCCTCTGTAAACTGAAATGTAAATGTCTCGTTAGTGTTTCCTCCTAACTGAGGTCCATTTCCTTCCTTTTCTTCTGCAAAGACTGAACAAAAATATTAATTGAGGCAGTCAGCGAGACTTTTATCCTCTTCTACCTGCACTGCCTAATGCCTGCATTCACTGCCCATCACTCTCCTCAGAGTTGCTGCCTGCACTGCTGCAGATTTCTCATTCAAGCCTGTAGCCAGGGAATAATCTTCAAATTCAGGTCTGAAAGATTCCCAGTTGCTGCTCCAATCTCCACTCATTTTCATCTCCTGTGGGGGAGGTATGCAATTCATTGCAGCTATATTGCCAGGAAACCTCTGAGTTCTCAAATAGAAAAAAAATCCACAAGGAACAGTCTTAGTCCACAGTACACAAAAGTACACAAACCTGTGTAGTTTCCCAAAGCTGCTCTGCTCCAGACAAGAGGCTCAGTCCTGATTTTAGTTACTTCTGACTAGGGATGAGCTGTTCGGTTCGATCAGTTCGGAGTTCGACTCGAACATCGGCAGTTCAAAAGTTCGCGAACGTCGAACTTTTTGGCGTGTTCGAGTTCGATTTTTTTTAAAAAAAAGTAAAAAAATGCTTTAAAAATACTAAAAAAATCTAGAAATAAAGAGACTCTATACTGCAGAATATTATAAGCAACGGTTTATTAGATATTGAATTAAAAAATAATGTCTACGTGCAAAGATTCTCACCTCTAAATGACATGTGCTCTCAAACGCAGTAAACAACAGGTGTTAATTAGTGTTTGGAAATAACATGTGCTTTTAATTAATCTGGTCTAATGAATTTGATACATTGTCTGTAGACTGAGGGTGTCTGGAGGTGTCTCCTGAACATGTATCAAACAACACCTGTGCTGAGAAGTGTTCATTTCTCTACAAAATGTTCCTCTGATATGCTGTTTAACCCGTTAACCCTGCATTTCACTGCTGTGAGCTCAGCTCATTTTTACCGCTTTCGCTCATAATGTTTAAACGCGATTTGAAGCCACATTTTATTAAATGACCCAGACATATTAGATATCGTTCTTTCCAGCAGACTCATATATAATTTTTATATGTATACATCATGTCCTGCCTGTATATTGTGACAAAAAATGCAAAAAATTTTGAATTTTTAATAATCTGCATTGTGTAAAGTGTTTTACTTTCACATTTTAGCACATGAGCGTTTGCGGTTATGTTTTCTATGGGGTGCGCTTGTACAAAAATTAAAAATGGGGACTTGTTACATTTTGTGGGGAAAATTCTATGATTTTTAGCAAACGCACCCCATAGAAAAAAATCATTAGTGCAGCATCATTGTTCACATTATAATTGAAATGTGAACAATATTGCTGCATTAATAAAAATAACACAGAAAACAAAATACATGTTTTTATTCTTTTTTAATTTATACCTGGTCATGTTGGGTATCATTCGAAAGGCCATGCTCAGGCCTTTCGATTGACACCCTCCATGACCCCCTAGCTGAAGATATCATGGTTCAAATGAACCCCCTATCTCCACCAGGGGATACCGGGCAGCTAGGGGTTCCCCGGCTATCTGACGTCCTCATGCTATGCGTGAGGACGTCAGGCAGTGAGGGGGGACCAGGGGGTGGAGCCGCCATCCAAAATGGCGGCCCCCACCGGAGCTAGGCCTCAGTAAGGCTTCACAAGGCATCTCTATACACCGCCCCATCAGCATCTCTATACACAGCCTCACAGCATTTCTATACACAACCTCAAAACATCTCTATACACAACCCCATCAGCATCTCTATACACAACCTCACAGCATCTCTATACACAACCTCACAGCATTTCTATACACAGCATCTCTATACACAACCTCACAGCATCCCTATACACAACCCCTTCAGCATCTCTATACACAGCATCTCTATACACAACCTCAAAGCATCTCTATACTAGGGCTGTGTAATATTGACAAAATAATCATATTGGCGATTTCTTGAATGAATATTGCGATTGTGATTTTATTTGCGATTTAGCCAATTGTTTTTGCTTTTTCAACCATGCTACATATTCATTCTAAATGTTATTCAGTATTCAGAACATGGATACTGCCCCAGCACATGGAAATACTGCCCCAGCACATGGAAATACTGCCCCAGCACATGGAAATTACTGCCCCAGCTCATGGATTACTGCCCCAGCACATGGATACTGCACCAGCACATGGATACTGCCCCAGCTCACCTCTGTGCGCCGCGTGTTCAGCTCCCTGTTAACTTCCGGCGAATGGAGCTTGGGCGCTCGCCTGGGGGAAACCACGTGATGAGCTGCTGAAAAAGCGGCTCGTCATGTGTGGTCCCCCTGCGAGCGCCCAAACACCATGCCGCCGGAAGTTAACAGGGAGCCGAAAATCGCAGCCTTGTGCGATTTAGAAATCGCCAGGGTCGGAAATCGCGATTCGATTGCGATTGCAATTAATTGCACAGCCCCCTATATATACACAACCTCACAGCATCTCTATACACAGTCTCACAGCATCTCTATACACAACCCCATCAGCATCTCTATATACACAGCATCTCTATACACAACCCCATCAGCATCTCTATATACAACCTCACAGCATCTCTATACACAACCCCATCAGCATCTCTATACACAACCTCACAGCAGCTCTATACACAACCATCAGCATCTCTATACACAACCCCATCAGCATCTTCTATACACAACCTCACAGCATCTCTATACACAGCCTCACAGCATCTATGTGAACCCTCAAATGAACCCACTACCTCCAGCAGGGGATTCCGGGAAGCTAGGGGTTCCCCGGGTTAGACATCATCAAGCTATGCGTCAGGACGTCAGGCAGTGAGGGGGGACCCGGGGGTGGAGCCGCGAGCCCATCAGCATCTCGAAACACAGCCTCACAGCATCTCTATACACACAGCCTCACAGCATCTCTATACACAACCTCCAGCATCTCTATACACACCCCATCAGCATCTCTATACACAACCCCATCAGCATCTCTATACACAACATCACAGCATCTCTATACACAACATCACAGCATCTCTATACACAACCTAACAGCATCTCTATACACAGCCCCATCAGCATCTATATACACAGTATCTCTATACACAACCCCATCAGCACCTCTATACACAAACAGCATCTCTATACACAACCCCATCAGCATCTCTATACGCAACCCCATCAGCATCTCTATACGCAACCCCATCAGCATCTCTATACACAACCTCACAGCATCTCTATACACAGCCCCATCAGCATCTCTATACACAGCCCCATCAGCATCTCTATACACAACCTCACAGCATCTCTATACACAACCTCACAGCATCTATACACATCCTCACAGCATCTCTGTACACAACCCCATCAGCATCTCTATACACAACCCCATCAGCATCTCTATACACAACCCCATCAGCATCACTATACACAGCCCCACCAGCATCTTTATACACAAACCCATCAGCATCTCTATACACAGCCTCACAGCATCTCTATACACAACCTCACAGCATCTCTATACACAACCTCACAGCATCTCTATACACAGCATCTCTATATACACCCTCACAGCAGCTCTGTGACGGAATGGGGTGTCGCCTGCGGTCCTGCTCCTATCTGACCCCCTTGATGGCGTCCGGCCCGACTACCGAGTGGCTCGGCACTCGGCGTCTCGAGCAGCTGGATTTACCGACCTCTTGTTGGTGTGGAGGTGCTGCTGGGCTGACTTGATGCTCCTTTTCCTGGGATAGACGTGATGTAGAAGGCCGCTGAGTGCCTTCTAGGTGCAATGTGATATGCCCTGAAATAACTGATTTATGAAGGGTTTTGGCAGATGTATTTATACACACAACCAATTCTTGGTAACCCTCAGACATGTCCAGAATTGAATTCCTTCAGACATGTCCAGACTTGAATTCCTTCAGACATGTCCAGACTTGAATGCCCTCAGACTTGAATGAGACAATCGGATTTGCATGCAATTGAATTTCAACACAGCCTTTCAATCCTAGCAACCAAGGGAAAATATAATACATTTAAATGCATCACACAATTTCACATCTGAATCCACACTCATACAATACAGGATACATGTTAATACCTCACACTCTAATAAAAACCCCACCAGTAAAACCACACAGAAAAAATGGTCTTTAAAATTGTCTGAGTTTTTAGTCACGTGGCTCGCTGGAAGGAGCGCTCAGGTCCGTTCCGTGACAATTTCTATACACAGCCCAATCAGCATCTCTATACACAACCTCACAGCATCTCTATACACAGCCTCACAGCATCTCTATACACAGCATCTCTATACACAGCCTCACAGCATCTCTATACACAGTATCTCTATACACAGCCTCACCAGCATCTCTATACACAGCATCTCTATACACAACAAAATCAGCATCTCTATACACAACCCCACAGCATCTCTATACACAACCCCATCAGCATCTCTATACACAGCCCCATCAGCATCTCTATACACAGCATCTCTATACACAACCCCATCAGCATCTCTATACACAGCATCTCTATACACAACTTCACAGCATCTCTATACTAGGGCTGTGCAATATTGACAAAATAATCATATTGCGATTTCTTGAATGAATATTGCGATTTTATTTGCGATTTAGCCAATTGTTTTTGCTTTTTCAACCATGCTACATACATTCTAAATGTATTCAGTATTCAGAACATGGATACTGCCCCAACACATGGAAATACTGCCCCAGCACATGGAAATACTGCCCCAGCACATGGAAATACTGCCCCAGCTCATGGATACTGCCCCAGCACATGGATACTGCACCAGCACATGGATACTGCCCCAGCTCACCTCTGTGCGCCGCGTGTTCAGCTCCCTGTTAACTTCCGGCGGAATGGAGCTTGGGCGCTCGCCTGGGGGAAACCACGTGATGAGCTGCGAAAACGCGGCTCGTCATGTGGTTCCCCCTGCGAGCGCCCAAACCACCATGCCGCCGGAAGTTAACAGGGAGCCGAAAATCGCAGCCTTGTGCGATTTAGAAATCGCAGGGTCGGAAATCGCGATTCGATTGCGATTGCAATTAATTGCACAGCCCTACTCTATACACAACCTCACAGCATCTCTATACACAGTCTCACAGCATCTCTATACACAACCCCATCAGCATCTCTATACACAGCATCTCTATACACAACCCCATCAGCATCTCTATATACAACCTCACAGCATCTCTATACACAACCCCATCAGCATCTCTATACACAACCTCACAGCAGCTCTATACACAACCCCATCAGCATCTCTATACACAACCCCATCAGCATCTCTATACACAACCTCACAGCATCTCTATACACAGCCTCACAGCATCTATGTGAACCCTCAAATGAACCCACTACCTCCAGCAGGGGATTCCGGGAAGCTAGGGGTTCCCCGGGTTATCTGACATCATCAAGCTATGCGTCAGGACGTCAGGCAGTGAGGGGGGACCCGGGGGTGGAGCCGCGAGCCCATCAGCATCTCGAAACACAGCCTCACAGCATCTCTATACACAGCCTCACAGCATCTCTATACACAACCTCACAGCATCTCTATACACAAACCCATCAGCATCTCTATACACAACCCCATCAGCATCTCTATACACAACATCACAGCATCTCTATACACAACATCACAGCATCTCTATACACAACCTAACAGCATCTCTATACACAGCCCCATCAGCATCTATATACACAGTATCTCTATACACAACCCCATCAGCACCTCTATACACAAACAGCATCTCTATACACAACCCCATCAGCATCTCTATACGCAACCCCATCAGCATCTCTATACACAACCCCATCAGCATCTCTATACACAACCTCACAGCATCTCTATACACAGCCCCATCAGCATCTCTATACACAGCCCCATCAGCATCTCTATACACAACCTCACAGCATCTCTATACACAACCTCACAGCATCTATACACATCCTCACAGCATCTCTGTACACAACCCCATCAGCATCTCTATACACAACCCCATCAGCATCTCTATACACAACCCCATCAGCATCACTATACACAGCCCCACCAGCATCTTTATACACAAACCCATCAGCATCTCTATACACAGCCTCACAGCATCTCTATACACAACCTCACAGCATCTCTATACACAACCTCACAGCATCTCTATACACAGCATCTCTATACACAACCTCACAGCAGCTCTGTGACGGAATGGGGTGTCCGCCTGCGGTCCTGCTCCTATCTGACCCCCTTGATGGCGTCCGGCCCGACTACCGAGTGGCTCGGCACTCGGCGTCTCGAGCAGCTGGATTTACCGACCTCTTGTTGGTGTGGAGGTGGCTGCTGGGCTGACTTGATGCTCCTTTTCCTGGGATAGACGTGATGTAGAAGGCCGCTGAGTGCCTTCTAGGTGCAATGTGATATGCCCTGAAATAACTGATTTATGAAGGGTTTTGGCAGATGTATTTATACACACAACCAATTCTTGGTAACCCTCAGACATGTCCAGAATTGAATTCCTTCAGACATGTCCAGACTTGAATTCCTTCAGACATGTCCAGACTTGAATGCCCTCAGACTTGAATGAGACAATCGGATTTGCATGCAATTGAATTTCAACACAGCCTTTCAATCCTAGCAACCAAGGGAAAATATAATACATTTAAATGCATCACACAATTTCACATCTGAATCCAGACTCATACAATACAGGATACATGTTAATACCTCACACTCTAATAAAAACCCCACCAGTAAAACCACATCTAGAAATGAAATAAAATGTCCATACACTTAAACGCACAACCGAAATATAAAAGGAAAAAATGGTCTTTAAAATTGTCAGAGTTTTTAGTCACGTGGCTCGCTGGAAGGAGCGCTCAGGTCCGTTCCGTGACAATTTCTATACACAGCCCAATCAGCATCTCTATACACAACCTCACAGCATCTCTATACACAGCCCAATCAGCATCTCTATACACAGCATCTCTATACACAGCCTCACAGCATCTCTATACACAGCCTCACCAGCATCTCTATACACAGCCTCACCAGCATCTCTATACACAGCATCTCTATACACAACCCCACAGCATCTCTATACACAACCCCACAGCATCTCTATACACAGCATCTCTATACACAACCCCATCAGCATCTCTATACACAGCATCTCTATACACAACCCCATCAGCATCTCTATACACAACCCCATCAGCATCTCTATACACAACCTCACAGCATCTCTATACTAGGGCTGTGCAATATTGACAAAATAATCATATTGCGATTTCTTGAATGAATATTGCGATTGTGATTTTATTTGCGATTTAGCCAATTGTTTTTGCTTTTTCAACCATGCTACATACATTCTAAATGTATTCAGTATTCAGAACATGGATACTGCCCCAACACATGGAAATACTGCCCCAGCACATGGAAATACTGCCCCAGCACATGGAAATACTGCCCCAGCTCATGGATTACTGCCCCAGCTCACCTCTGTGAAGTGGAATCAGGCTGGAAGATGGTCGCTATTATGAGCCAAGCGGCCATCTTGTTCAGAATATTGGTTCACTTGCCAATAACTAGGAAGATTTCAATAGACACTAGAATGAGGCTTACATAGAATTTTAGGAATGCGGTAGATTAACAGAGAAAGCAATTAAATAAGGGAAGATCCGGCCTGCTCTTGGCACGAAGAGACTGGATGACAAATGGATACAGCAAGGTCACTGAAGCCTGTAGAGAGACAAAGAGAGCGTAGAAACCAGACCATGCTTTATCTGTAACAAATAAACATAGCCTTTAGGGAGGTGGGCACGGCCCGGATTGAGTGTGGCAGCAAATCACAAACTGTCAGACTAACATGAAGTTTGCCAATTTACGGTCAATGTATGGAATGTCTTTGTATTAGCAAAGGGAGGTATTAACCCACGTGGGGTGGGATAAGTGTCACCGGGAGGTGGGCTAATTGGGATGTACCTAATTATGTATTCGGGGTATAAAACCCCTTGTCGAGGGGAGAAGGGGGCTCACTCTTTGCGATTCAATCCTGTGTGAGCATTTGTGTGACGACACAATAAAGTTTGCCTTTCCTGAAGAGACTCGTGTTCAGACAATCCTTGCTAGTGTCCGGTCCGGCGCCGTCCTGAAGTGAACCTAGTGATTCCAGTTACATTTCTTGGGGGCTCGATAGCCGGAAAACGGGCCCTTGCCAGCACAGCAACGGCTGCTGAACACTGTAGCGGTTGACTGCAGGTGCGAGTGATCCCGTTGGTTGGGCGTCCGTTGAAGGTGAGCTGACATCTGCAGGCGCCAAGCAGGATTTCCTGTTCAGTGGACCTCGTCTCGTCCCAAACGGACCCCCGGCCCAGGAAGCTGTGACACCACCGAGTCTGAGGAAACAGCGAGCAGCGCGGCGATAGGTAAAGTCTCTTCTATGTTTGTATGTCTAAAGGAAATACCGGTATAAAGGGAAACGTTCGACCAATAGTCGGATAAGGAGACCCGCGGCCACGGTCTCGTTGGCATACCTAGCCTGCCGCTGATAGCACGGACAAAGCAAAGGAGCCAGAGTGGCTAGCGCATGTCTGGATTCGGGGGATCGGATGCCAACCAAAGGGTAGTTCTGTAAGAGAGGGAGAAAGTAGCCACGTGGAGTTGCATAGTCATAGTCAGTGTTTGTAAACAGAGCTTCTGCACGTGGACCAGGAAATGAGGAGGGATTTCTGTGACTGGGCTGAGAGCCCTGAGTCAGTGCTAGTGTGTACGTCGTGTAGTGAAGAGGGCTCATTGGGGCCAACGGTAGCTGCAGAGATAGTGGTGCCGGGTGGGTAAATTGCCCATAGGCAAATTGGAATTGCAGACGGGAGTGTTAGTATAGAATGGGGTGCACATAGTCACAAACAGACAAGAGTAGGATTCAATTAACGGGGTATAAGGAGCCAAAAGGACAGACGGTGTGCCCTCGGCTAGTAGAAAGAGTTGAATTGTTTATGTTTTGTTTTGTGCTGAAAGTATCTGGTACAGTACGTGCTGTGAGTGGTTTGAATGTTGTGAGTGATCGAGCGCCTACTCGCCCTGCGAGAAAGCAAACTTGAGAGTGGACTCCCGAGGTACGTTTCCAGCTCAGGCGACTGCAGTCCGGCTACTGACGGAGGAAGCGGGTCAGACACGTGAGAATTGTTGGCTGAAGTACCAGACCGTAGATTTTAATTGTTTTTGCTAAAAAGTACTATCTGTGTTGTGAGAAGGTTACTGTTTTTTTTTTAAGGGTAACAATGGGTAACGGGTCATCCAAGCCCAAGAAGGTAAAGGAGGGTTAGACGCCCCTAGGGTATATGGTGCGGAATTTTGAAGCGTTATATACAATGCATGATTATGGTGTGGAGTTAACTAAGGAGAAGCTAACATTAATGTGTACAATTGTATGGCCACTATTAGTTCCAGAATGGCCAGAGCAGGGGTCAATGGACCCAGAGCTAATACAGAGGGTGCATTCCCGAGTCACCGGGAAATGCGGACATCCTGAACAGTACCCGTATATATAGATATATGGAGGTATTGTGTAAAAGATAGAAGTCATTTTATAATGATGGCGGGACAAAACAAGAAGCAGGTACCCACAAATAGTGAAGAGAAAGGGAGACCGGTGTTGGTAGAACAACCGGAAGAGATTGATTCTTTGCCCCCGCCATACCAGTCATGTTACGGGACGGCTAGAGAAGCTTTGAGTGCCGCGGTTGCGCGGGCGGAGATGGGGAGCGGGCAGCTGCTATTTCCGAGTCGGCTCCCTCAGCTCCGTCACGCGGGATTGCGGAAGAAGAACAGGGGGCAGCGGGTGGAGGAGACGGAGAGGCTCCACCAGAGAAGATTGAGATGCCCGATGGGAGCGTATATAAACTAGTGTCCCAGGAGGATGGTGATGAGGAGAGTGAAGATGAGAAACAGGGGGCCACCACACGCGCAGCGAACAACATATATAAACCCCGGGAGCCATATCAGCATAATCCCTATCAAATGCCCCTACGAGAAGTGCCAGGTCCTTTACTGGCGAATGGAGCTCCTGGGCCAGTGCAATACACATATGTCCTATTTACGACAACAGATCTTTTTAACTGGAAAACACACACACCACTGTATTCCACTAATCCCGCAGCAGTGTCCAGCATGATAGAATCAGTTATGCATACTGTGACAGAGTACAGGATCATGCGTATATAAGCCTGAGGTTGCAACGTGCTGTGTATCCAGGCTACTAACAGGTTAAAGGCTCTTGTCCTGCTAGCACACCTTTTCCACATCCTAATTAGCTCAGGCCTATTTAGTAGGTCTGGGAGAACAGGGAAATAGCTCAGAGTGGAGCTGAACCAAGCCCAGAGAGGTTGTCTCCTAAGTCGTCTGGTAAGAGACTGAATTTTGGTTGCCTACTGTGTTCAAAACGTATGGTTTATGTTTTTTTTGTGCTGGAAGCAGAGTAGCTGCTCCAGTCTCCTGTAGTCAGAACATACTACTGTGAGTTAGCCTCCTGACAGGAGTAGGCCTGTTCATTTGTTTATCATTTATTGTTACTTTCTTTTCTGCGTGGCAAAACATGTGATTTAAAGAGGAATCACCCAAAAAACCCGCAAGATATTTACCACACCAAAATAAACATTGTTTGCAGCGCAACCTCCTGGCTGTCCTGACCCTCTTTGGCCACGACCCTACCACAATACACATAACCCCACATAGGCAGATTGTCAGCAACTAATGTTGACAATGTTTACCACAGAGGAAAGAGCCCGGATAAATAGTAGCGCGCAAAAGATTTTACTTGCCCAAGCCGTGGCAGATGCGAAGCCTCAGCCAGAAGCGTGGGCAGAGGAACACTATCCCAAAACAGATCCCAAGTGGCCGTACAACACAGCAGAGGGCATTGCCCACTTGCAGATGTACAGAACAGCAGTAATAATGGGTGTTAAAGCGGGAGGGAAGAAACCCACGAATATGGGAAAAATAGCGGATGTTGTACAAGAATTTAAAGAATCCCTAAGCGCATTTTTAGAAAGGTTGCTGGATGCGTACAGGATGTACAGTCCTATTGACCTGGAGGCAGCGGAGAACCAGAGGTTAACCCTTTCGCTGCTGAGGCTTTTCCCGCCCCTGTGCTGAGGTCATTTTTTACCTGTTTTGCGCATCATGTTTAAACCTGTTTTGAAGGCTTATTTTAGTATATGACATCGACATATTATATATCGTTCTTTCCGTCAGACTCGGTAGATTCATAATATGTCATTATTATATGTATACGTTATGTCATGTTTGTATATTATAACAAAAAATGCAATAAAATATGTATTTTCAATAATTTACAGCGTGTAAAGTGTTTTTTTCCACATTTTAACATGCGAGCAATTGCGGTTATATTTTGTATGGGGTGCGCTTGTTAAAAAAATTAGAGATGGGGTCTCGTTACATTTTTTTTTGGGGAAAATGACACCATTTTTAACAAACGCACCGCATACAAAAATCGTTAATGCAGCATTATTGTTCACATTATAATTGAAATGGGAACAATATTGCTGCATTAACAAAACAAAAAAAATAAAAAAAAAGTGTTTATTTTTTTTTTTTTAATTTTTTTTTTTAATTTTTTTTATTTTTATTTTTATTTTTTTTTTACATTTTTTTTACTTTCATGTTTGGTATCGTTGGAACGGCCATGCTCTGGCCGATCCAACGATATCAAAATTTAACCCCTAACTGCCACGGATCGGGAGATAGGGAGTTCATTGGAACTCCCTATCTCCACACTTCGTGGCAGTTAGGGGCTAATGCTAGGACTGGCGTCATCGTGCTGCGCACGATGACGCCAGTCCTCTGGGGGAGTTCCCGGAAGCTTGGCCGACATCCAAGATGTCGGCCAGCTCCCGGGAAGGATCGCAAATCGGCGCTTTTCAGCGCCGATTTGCGATCCAGCTCCCCAGGGGTTAATGCCAGGCATCATTTGGAAGGGCAGGCTGTGCCCTTCCAAATGATGCCTGGGTTAAGCCCCTGTGAGCCGCCGATCGGGAGGGAGAGAGGTCCGAAGGACCTCCCCCCCCTCCCTTTCAGGCGCCTCCTCCGCACATGCGGGGGGGGCGCCTGAATTATGTGTCATCGCGGGGGCGCGATGACACATAATAATGGCGGCCACTGCTCCGGATGCCGGGCTGACATCCAGGATGTCAGCCCGCACCGGAGGGGCCAGCGATCGGCCGGAACCCGGCCGAACGCTGACCCCAATGCGAGGACGCGCTCAGCGCGTCCTCCGCATACCAGGGGCAATGCTGAGGACGCGCTGAGCGCGTCCTTAGCATTGAAGTGGTTAATGAATTCTTCGTTTGTGGGTCAGTCACAGAGAGATATACGGAACAAAATACAGAGATTAGATGGGTTTTTGGGAAAAGGTATTAGCGAATTGGTTGAGATTGCTAATAAGGTGTTTCATAACCGGGATCTAGAAGAGATGAAGAAACAAAGGGGACACACAGGTGTGGTCGGTTATATGGGGAATGGTGGAGGACGAGGTGGTCCAGACAGAGGGAGAGCAAGGGGTTGGGGGGCTAGTGGAAGAGGAAGGGGAGCCCCTAGGGAACCCCTGGGACCTAACCAGTGCGCCTGGTGCCGGGGTGAAGGTCACTGGAAAAACAACTGTCCTGCATTTTTGGCTAAATTTGGGGGACAAGGGGAAGTTGGGGAAGCAGGAGGTCAAGCCTCTAATGGCCAGGTAACAGACGGCAGGTATGAAAGAAAAGAGGGAGCCGGAGCAGGGTTTGTGGGATTGGCGGGAACGTCATTTGAAGGGCAGGGTACATATTGACAAGGACCTGGGCCCATCCCGCTCGGTAACCACGAGCCCACGGTCACTATGAGAGTGGGAAATAAAGATTAAATTTTTATGGTTGACACCGGTGCCGAATATTCCGTTGTAACTCAGCAAATTGCACCCCCAATTGGAAATGAGGTTGACATAATGGGAGCAATGGGAGTGTCTGCTAAGTACCCTTTTCTTGCTTCTCGAAAATGCAGTGTGGGTGGGCATAATGTTGAACATGAATTTTTGTATATGCCCGAATGTCCCATCCAGCTCCTGGGGCGGGATATCCTTTGCAAATTGCAAGCCCAAATTACGCTCCTTCCCGGGGGACATGCTCAATTAGACCTGCCTGAGAGTGGCAGCTCTGCTCGGCAGTACAACCCAGCCAGCCAGCACCCCCACTCTGTGAAAATTGCAGTAATTATACCAAGAGAGGAAGAATGGCGTACAGCACCTACTCTGCCGGCCGCGCCGGACCCACACACACTACTCCTCAAAATTCCTGGGGTGTGGGTGGAGGAAAACCCGCCCGGACTAGCTGTAAATATCCCCCCAGTGTACGTCAATTTAAAACCTGGTGCAACGCCTGTGGCTCTAAAACAATATCATATCCCACAAAAAGCTAAGCAGAATATCCAAACGCATTTACAGAGACTTAAAGACCACGGCATATTGAAATTCTGTGTGTCACCATGGAACACACCCCTCTTGCCAGTATTGAAAGATGGCACACAAGAGTACCACCTGGTCCAAGATTTACAGGCTGTAAATGAGGCCACAGTAACCCTACACCCTGTGGTTCCTAACCCATATAATTTGCT
Organism: Leptobrachium leishanense; assembly: GCA_009667805.1. Taxonomy (NCBI): domain Eukaryota; kingdom Metazoa; phylum Chordata; class Amphibia; order Anura; family Megophryidae; genus Leptobrachium; species Leptobrachium leishanense. The sequence goes on along the minus strand of RXON01004204.1, from coordinate 51,354 downwards.
GGCATTAATTCCTGGAGATACAAAATATTACACGGTGCTTGATTTAAAAGACGCTTTCTTTTGCATCCGCCTGGATCCAGCAAGCCAGCCCCTTTTTTTGCATTTCAGTGGGAGGAATCTACCACGGGCGCGCGCCATCAAATGACCTGGACACTCCTCCCTCAAGGTTTCAAAAACTCGCCCACGATTTTCGGGTGCGCGCTCAGCCAAGACCTCCTCTCCTTCAACGCTCAGCCAGACAAAGTTGACTTGTTACAATATGTTGATGACGTATTACTGGCTTCTCCCACAGAAAAAGACTGTTTATCTGCCACAAAAGCCCTGCTACATTTACTATGCCAGGCAGGTTACAGAGTGTCAAGAAAGAAAGCACAAATATGCAAACAAAGTGTAAAGTATTTAGGTTTTCAATTAACAGGTACCAAGCGCGCATTGGGGGCGGAAAGAAAAGAAGCAGTATGCAGAATACCCCAACCGAAGACCAGAAGACAAGTCCGTGAGTTTCTGGGAGCCGCAGGCTTCTGCCGCCTGTGGATCCCCAACTTCGCAGATATTGCCAAGCCCCTTCATCAAGCCACAAAGGGGGGGGGGAACAGGACCCCTTCCACTGGGAAGAAGAGCAAACAGCAGCGTTCCTGAAATTAAAGACTTTATTAATGGAGGTCCCTGCTCTGGGACTGCCAGATCACAGCAAGCCCTTTCAGCTGTATGTGCATGAACACAATCAAACAGCAACAGGAGTGCTGATCGAAAGTTTCGGTTCTTGGTTGAGGCCTGTGGCCTATCTCTCCAAGCAACTTGACCCTGTGGCCTGCGGTCTACCCCCATGCCTGAAAGCAGTGGCAGCCACCGCAATGCTGATAGCAGAAGCCGACAAGCTGACCCTTGGACAAGTTCTTCATGTCAAGGTCCCCCATGCTGTCAAGGCCCTGCTGGATGTGAAGGGAAGCTACTGGTTCAGCAACAGCCGGATGACAAAGTACCAAGCAATGATGTGTGAAAATACACGGGTTCGTTTGGACCTCATCGCTACCTTGAATCCTGCTACTCTACTGCCTGACTGTGAAGAGGATCCAAATCATGAATGCCTCCAAGTCATGGAAGACGTGTTCAGTAGCAGGCCAGATTTGAAAGACATACCCCTAGACAAATACGATCTACAGTTATTTACTGATGGTAGCAGCTATATGGATGATGGGAAGAAAGTCTCCGGCTACGCAGTAGTCTCATCAGAAGAAATTATCGAAGCAAATTCACTACCAGGGCATACATCTGCACAACTTGCTGAAATAACAGCCTTAACCAGAGCTCTGGAAATCTCCGAAGGCAAGAGAGTAAATATCTACACAGATTCTAAGTACGCCTTCATGACGGTCCATGCACATGGTGCACTCTACAAAGAAAGAGGCCTACTTACTTCCTCGGGACAACAAATCAAATATGCAGCTGAAATCGCGGCCCTCCTAGAAGCTGTATGGAAACCAAGCGCTGTCAGTATCATGCACTGTCGTGGCCACCAAAAGGGTCATGATGAAATCCCAAAAGGCAACAGGCGTGCTGACCAGGCCGCAAAAGCAGCCGCAAAACCATTGCTAACAACTGATCAAGCCAAAGTCCTACTCTGCAAGCAAGAGCCCCAACCGCCCATGCCAAACTACGAATTCTACATGAATTGGAAAAGATTTGAACCTAAAGGCGAGTTCATTGAAATAATATTGCATAAATGGCAAGATGATTACGAACTATTAGAACTTAATCATGATTATATCCAATGGCTTTTTCCAACACAGTTTCAAGGCCGAAATTTCTACTCCACTCCTCTGAATCCACAAGAGACACGCCTAATGATCAACACCTCAGAAGTTCAGCAAAGACTAAGTAGAGCATACAGAATGATGCTGAAATTCTTCGGCGTAAAATTAATGGGGGAGTGTGGAGGAGACACAAAAGTAACCGAAGTTGAACGAGCAGAAAATTTCGCCTCACGGTTTGAAAATTTGACAACCAACCCTCATAATAATCTACGGATTACACAAATACTGCTAAATTTGGGAGAGTTGGGAGCAGAAGAATACCAAGCCCCGTTGGTGAGGTTCTTCCTCAAGGAGATCCTTATCAAGAACAAGCTGCCAAGCATGAAGAAAAGTGCAATGAACTTTTTCATACCAGCAGTAAGAGACTCACAAGACAGACAAGACCTGCTGTTCTTCGCATGGCGATACTATTTTCCAAAAGGAGAATTCATCTGGGAAAACCATGGAGAACTGGCACGATACAAAGCAAAACGAGTGGTGGCTGCGCTTCTACCGGCGCCACTGAGTGAATGGACACCTGTGTATTCAGAGAAAGAAAAGAAATGGCTGTCAGAAGAACAAGGTGAATATGGAGAAGATGGATGGTTCCAGTTGAAGAATGGACAAATAGTCCTCCCAGCAACATTGGCTCCTGAGATTGTAAGAACGCTCCACGCAAGTACCCATGGAGGAAGAGAAATGATGGAACAGCAATTAGAGCCACATTTCTACATACCAGGACTGTCAGTAGTCTGCAAAGCAATAGCCCAGCAGTGCGTGACATGTGCCAGAAACAACCCAAGAACAGGCCCATCTCAACCTCCAGGAAAACAGCCAATCGGGCTATCCCCAATGGCATCGTTACAAATAGACTTCACAGTGCTACCACCCTGCAAAGGATACAAATATCTATTGGTAATGGTGTGCACCCTGACAGGATGGGTGGAAGCTTTCCCAACAAGAACTGAAAAGACTGTGGAGGTGGTGAAGAGTCTGATGAAGGAAATAATACCACGCTATGGACTTCCTCTCGAGATAGGGTCGGACAATGGCCCTGCATTTATACAGAACTGTTTGCAACAGCTTGCCCGCCTGTTGGGTATCACATGGAAGCTATATACTGCCTACAGGCCCCAAAGCTCGGGAAAAGTCGAAAGAATGAATCGCACCCTAAAGACTCTGATGTCCAAATTGTGCCTAGAGACGTCGCTAGGCTGGTTGGATGCGCTGCCGATAGTCCTCTTGCACATTAGGTGCAGGCCAACCCCCCAATTGAAGCTAAGTCCGTACGAACTTATGTTCGGACGGCCAACCCCTCTGATTAATGGACTAAGGGGGGACCTTCGGGCATTGGGAGAAACTAAACTAAATGATCATGTTGTACTGTTAGGTAAATCAATGCAGAAACTGAATACCTGGGTGGGAGATAACTTACCTCACTTTTTATATCCCCCACTGCATAAGTATTGTCCAGGTGATTCAGTATGGGTAAAAGAGTGGAAAAATGACCCACTGGGCCCAAAGTGGAGAGGTCCTTACCTTGTCCTGTTATCAACCCCTACAGCAGTAAAGGTTGCCGAGGTGGTCCCGTGGATACATCACTCCAGACTGAAAGTAGCTGTGGCCTGTCCTGAACCAGCATGGAAGGTCATCACCAACGAGACCAATCCGCTGAGACTAAAGCTGACAAAGACCACAGCCGTGAGCATCTAAATGATCCAACTGAAGATACCCAAATGATTCCACAAGTGGGTGTCTTGATGGACACAAGTCCTGACCATCCACCAACGGGGGATACCCAAAGGGTGCTTTTTAGGGGCCCAGCCCCCACCTTTGATCATCCAGAAATGTCCTTTGTTTTCGAAATTCCGGTGGGGAGGGATTGGGTTTATGTAACTGTGAAAAGAATTGCCCAAGGGATTCTGACATTTGGGGCATTTGTGGTACAGATTTTGTACCTTGCAAACTTGATCTATGGACTCTCGCATGGAGCATGCCCCAGGTGCCCACGCACCGCCGAGAAAGTGGATATCTCCCATATCTGGAATGGTACACACCCGGTGATGGAGAATCGCACTATGTGGAGACAAAAACGAGAAGCGACATCTGAGATTTTGCCAAGGGGACATTTACTTGTGCAATTTAAATATGACTATGCTAAAAAGTCTGGGAAAACTGCGTGCTGGGTGTGTAGTAGGATGCATCCAGAGACGATCCACATCCCATTTGCTTCTGTTCCAATGAATCTGAGTATGTTTGCATCAGGGAATGTCACAATACACTTGTTTGATGCACCAAGGGAAAAACCAGAATCATTCAGTCCCGGGTATCCCATAATAGGACCAGTATACCCACCAGAGTGGTGCTTCCAAATAGGACCAGATAAAGACACACATAATGAGGGTGGAGGGTGCTATTCAAGCAAGTTTAACTGGACATCATATATCTACACATTCGACACAAAGGAACAGGCAACTTTTCTATACATACGATGTAGAAAACTCACGAGTGAACAAGAGGAGGTAATTGCGAAGGTGACTGATGGGAAGCAGAGTGCACTGGAGACAATGAGACGACTGAGACGACTGACGATAGAGATAGCGAAGGGAACACTACATTTGTCTCCATTTATATTGAAAGGGGGGTACCAGGTGTGTTGTGGAAAGGTGTGTTACACATGGGTGCCACCAACAATAACGGGAATGTGTTATCTGGCAAAACTGATCCCGATCCAGAGGGTAAGGGGAGAAGACACTAATACAGACACAGCACTCCACCCTAGGTACCCACTGGTGTTTGAAAGACAGAAGAGAGAGTTGTTTAAAAAGGTAGATCGGATATGGTCATGGCTGCCAGCATGGACTGGATGGGGAAGAGAGTTGATGGTGAGATTGAACAGTTATGCCAGTTTGATGGATGAAATTCTGAATAAGACAAGTATGGATATTCAGTTGCTGAATCAGGAGGTGCGTGAAATACGGAAGGTACAGATGATACATGACATGGCGCTCGAGCAAATCAGTGCGGCCCTGAATGGATTGTGTGAAATGACAATGCACTATGAATGTTGCACCTTCATCAGAAACACTACACACGATGTCCCGGACTATTACCAGGTAATCCAAGATCACCAAGAGAAGGTTGCACAGTTGCAGAACACAGCAAGGAGAATCGCCGCGGAAGGCTGGAATCCACTCCGTGGGTTCGGAGCAATCGGAGAGTGGTTTGGATCCATCCTGAGATTCATCTCACAGATTGGATCCATGATTCTGATGATAGTGGTGATCTTGGTCATAGGAACACTGACATATCGCATAGGGCTATGCCTATGGCCACTGTGCAAGAAAGCACTGACACCTACACAGACACGAAACATACCACTGATAATCCCACAAGACATGTTCCCCATGAAAATAGGTCCCCTAAAGTACGAGGAGTTTAAAAATAGCACTAGTGGGGTGTGATGGCTACAAGCATCAGGAAAAGAGCCTGAGGCTTGAGCCAAGGGGGGAATGAAGTGAGATCAGGCTGGAAGATGGTCGCTATTATGAGCCAAGCGGCCATCTTGTTCAGAATATTGGTTCACTTGCAAATAACTAGGTAGATTTCAATACACACTAGAATGAGGCTTACATAGAATTTTAGGAATGCGGTAGATTAACAGAGAAAGCAATTAAATAAGGGAAGATCCGGCCTGCTCTTGGCACGAAGAGACTGGATGACAAATGGATACAGCAAAGTCACTGAAGCCTGTAGAGAGACAAAGAGAGCGTAGAAACCAGACCGTGCTTTATCTGTAACAAATAAACATAGCCTTTAGGGAGGTGGGCACGGCCCGGATTGAGTACGGCAGCAAATCACAAACTGTCAGACTAACATGAAGTTTGCAATTTACGGTCAATGTATTAGCAAAGGGAGGTATTAACCTACGTGGGGTGGGATAAGTGTCACCGGGAGGTGGGCTAATTGGGATGTACCTAATAATGTATTCGGGGTATAAAACCCCTTGTCGGGGGGAGAAGGGGGCTCACTCTTTGCGATTCAATCCTGTGTGAGCATTTGTGTGATGACACAATAAAGTTTGCCTTTCCTGAAGAGACTCGTGTTCAAACAATCCCTGCTCGTGTCCGGTCCGGCGCCGTCCTGAAGTGAACCTAGTGATTACGGTTACACCAGCACATGGACATACTGCCCCAGCTCATGAATATACTGCCCCAGCACATGGATATACTGCCCCAGCACATGGATATACTGCCCCAGCACATGGAAATACTGCCACAGAAACTGGATACTGCCCCAGCACATGGATATATTGCCCCAGCACATGGATATACTGCCCCAGCACATGGATATACTGCCCCAGCACATGGATATACTGCCCCAGCACATGGATATAATGCCCCAGCACATGGATATAATGCCCCAGCACATGGATATAATGCCCCAGCACATGGATACTGCCCCAGCTCATGGATCCTTCCCCAGCACATGGATACTGTCCCAGCTCACCTCTGTGCGCCGCGTGTTCGGCTCGCTGTTAACTTTCGGCGGAATGGAGCTTGGGCGCTCGCCTGGGGGAAACCACATGATGAGCTGCGAGAACGCGGCTCGTCATGTGGTTCCCCCTGCGAGCGCCCAAAGCACCATGCCGCCGGAAGTTAACAGGGAGCCGAAAATCGCAGCCTTGTGCGATTTAGAAATCGCAGGGTCGGAAATGGCGATTCGATTGCGATTGCAATTAGTTGCACAGCTCTACTCTATACAAAACCTCACAGCATTTCTATACACAACCCCATCAGCATCTCTATACACAGTATCTCTATACACAACCTCACAGCATCTCTATACACAACCCCATCAGCATCTCTATACACAACCCCATCAGCATCTCTATACACAACCTCACAGCATCTCTATACACAACCCCATCAGCATCTCTATACACAACCTCACAGCATCTCTATACACAACCCCATCAGCATCTCTATACACAACCTTACAGAATCTCTATACACAACCCAATCAGCATCTCTATAAACAGCATCCCTATACACAACCCCATCAGCATCTCTATACACAACCTCACAGCATCTCTATACACAACTCCATCAGCATCTCTATACACAACCCCATAAGCATCTCTATACACAAACCCATCAGCATCACTATACGCAGCCTCACAGCATCTCTATACGCAGCCTCACAGCATCTCTATACACAACCTCACAGCATCTCTATACACAACATCTCTATACACAACCCCATCAGCATCTCTAAACACAGCATCTCTATACACAACCCCATCAGCATCTCTATACACAACCTCACAGCATCTCTATACACAACCCCATCAGCATCTCTATACAAAGCCCCATCAGCATCTCTATACACAACCTCACAGCATCTCTGTGACGGAATGGGGTGTCCGCCTGCGGTCCTGCTCCTATCTGACCCCCTTGATGGCGTCCGGCCCGACTACCGAGTGGCTCGGCATCTCGAGCAGCCGGATTTACCGACATCTTGTTGGTGTGGAGGTGGCTGCTGGGCTGACTTGATGCTCCTTTTCCTGGGATAGACTTGATGTAGTGTTACCGGAGTCAATCAGGTTCACTTCATTAACGGCGCCGGACCAGACACAAGCAAGGATTGTCCAAACACGAGTCTCTTCAGGAAAGGCAAACGTTTATTGTGTCGTCACACAAGTGCTCACACAGGATTGAATCGCAAAGAGTGAGCCCCCCTTTCACCCCGTGCAAGGGGTTTTATACCCAAAAATACGTAATTAGGTACATCCCAATTAGCCCACCTCCCGATGACACTTTATTCCACCCCACGTGGGTTAATACCTCCCATCATTAGCATTTAACACAAAGAACATTCCACATTTAACTATAAATTGATACACTTCATGTTAGTTTGACAGTCTTTGATTTGTTGTGCTGTCTTTCTCCGGCCAGCGCCTCCCTCTCTATCGGCTGTGTTTATTCAGATAGCCTGATGCCTGGTCTGTTTTCTATGTTTTCTTTGTTCTCCGGCACATCTCACTGACCTTGTGCCATTCATAAATCGTCCTGTCTTTCTGTGCCAAGAGCCGGCCGGATCCTGCCTGGATTTCTTGTTAGCTTTTCTAATCTACTACATTCCTTAAATTCTATGCAAACTCTGCTCTTCTCGTCTAAATGAAAATCTATTCTATTTACTGGTGAACCAATATTCTGAGCAAGATGGCTGCCTGGCTCATAGTAGCAACCATCTTCCAGCCTGATTCTCCTTCAGTAGAAGGCCGCTGAGTGCCTTCTAAGTTTTGGCAGATGTATTTATACACACAACACAACAGCATTTGGTAACCCTCAGACATGTCCAGACTTGAATGCCTTCAGACATGTCCAGACTTGAATGCCTTCAGACATGTCCAGACTTGAATGAGACAGTCGGATTTGCATACAATTGAATTTCAACACAGCCTTTCAATCATAGCAACCAAGGGACAATATAATACATTTAAATGCATCACACAATTTCACATCTGAATCCACACTCATACAATACAGGATACATGGTAATACCTCACACTCTAATAAAAACCCCACCAGTAAAACCACATCTAGAAATGAAATAAAATGTCCATACACTTAAACGCACAACCGAAATATAAAAGGAAAAAATGGTCTTTAAAATTGTCAGAGTTTTCAGTCACGTGGCTCGCTGGAAGGAGCGCTCAGGTCCGTTCCGTGACAATCTATATACACAGCCCAATCAGCATCTCTATACACAGCCCAATCAGCATCTCTATACACAGCATCTCTATACACAGCCCCATCAGCATCTCTATACACAGCACCTCTATACACAACCCCATCAGCATCTCTATACACAACCTCACCAGCATCTCTATACACAACTCCACAGCATCTCTATACTAGGGCTGTGTAATATTGACAAAATAATCATATTGCGATTTCTTGAATGAATATTGCGATTGCGATTTTATTTGCGATTTAGCCAATTGTTTTTGCTTTTTCAACCATGCTACATACATTCTAAATGTATTCAGTATTCAGAACATAGATACTGCCCCAGCACATGGAAATACTGCCCCAGCACATGGAAATACTGCCCCAGCACATGGATATACTGCCCCAGCACATGGAAATACTGCCCCAGCACATGGATACTGCCCCAGCTCATGGATATACTGCCCCAGCACATGGATATACTGCCCCAGCACATGGAAATACTGCCCCAGCACATGGAAATACTGCCCCAGCACATGGAATATACTGCGCCAGCACATGGATATACTGCCCCAGCACATGGATATACTGCGCCAGCACATGGATATACTGCCCCAGCACATGGATATACTGCCCCAGCACATGGATATACTGCCCCAGCACATGGAAATACTGCCCCAGCACATGGATACTGCCCCAGCTCATGGATATACTGCCCCAGCACATGGATATACTGCCCCAGCACATGGAAATACTGCCCCAGCACATGGAAATACTGCCCCAGCACATGGATATACTGCGCCAGCACATGGATATACTGCCCCAGCTCATGGATATACTGCCCCAGCACATGGATATTCTGCCCCAGCACATGGATACTGCGCCAGCACATGGATATACTGCCCCAGCTCATGGATATACTGCCCCAGCACATGGATATTCTGCCCCAGCACATGGATACTGCCCCAGCACATGGATACTGCCCCAGCACATGGATATACTGCCCCAGCTCAGGGATATACTGCCCCAGCACATGGATATACTGCCCCAGCACATGGATATACTGCCCCAGCACATGGATATACTGCCCCAGCTTATGGATATAATGCCCCAGCACATGGATATAATGCCCCAGCACATGGATATAATGCCCCAGCACATGGATATAATGCCCCAGCACATGGATATACTGCCCCAGCACATGGATACTGCCCCAGCTCATGGATCCTGGCCCAGTACATGGATACTGCCCCAGCTCACCTCTGTGCGTCGCGTGTTCGGCTCCCTGTTAACCTCCGGCAGAATGGAGCTTGGGCGCTCGCCTGGGGGAAACCACGTGATGAGCTGCGAGAACGCGGCTCGTCACGTGGTTCCCCCTGCGACCGCCCAAAGCACCATGCCGCCGGAAGTTAACAGGGAGCCGAAAATCGCAGCCTTGTGCGATTTAGAAATCGCAGGGTCGGAAATCACGATTCGATTGTGATTGCAATTAATTGCACAGCCCTACTCTATACACAACCTCACAGCATCTCTATACACAACCCCATCAGCATCTCTATACACAGCATCTCTATACACAACATAGAAACATAGAAAGATGTTGGCAGATAAGAACCTTTAGGCCCATCTAGTCTGCCCAATTACATGGATACTTTACCTGGATTTATCTTTTGTTTAGGATAGCCTTATGCCTATCCCATGCTTGCTTAAATTCAATTACTGTTTTGGCCTCTACCACTTCAACTGGAAGACTGTTCCATGTATCTACCACCCTCTCAGTAAAATAATGCTTCCTGATGTTACTTTTAAACCTTTGCCTCTCTAATCTAAGACTATGTCCTCTTGTTTTGCTACTTTGTTTCCTTTTAAATATACTCCCTTCCTCTACCTTGTGGATTCCCTTTACGTATTTAAATGTTTCTATCATATCTCCTCTGTCTCGTCTTTTTTCCAAGCTGTACATGTTAAGATCATTAAGCCTTTCCTGGTAACTTTTCTCCTTCAAGCCGTGAACCATTTTAGTAGCCCTTCTCTGAACTCTCTCTAAGATGTCTATATCCTTCTGGAGATACGGTCTCCAGTACTGCACACAGTACTTCAAGTGAGATCTCACCAGTGCTCTGTACAGTGGCATGAGCACTTCCCTTTTCCTACTGCTAATACCTCTCCCTACACAACCAAGCATTCTGCTAGCATTTCCTGCTGCTCTATTCCATTGACTACTTACCTTTAGATCCGCTGATATAATAACCACTTAATCCCTTTCCTCAGATGTTGAGGTTAGGACTGTATCAAATATTCTATATTCAGCCCTTGGGTTTTTACGTCCCAGGTGCATTATCTGCCACTTATCCACATTAAAACTCAATTGCCACAGCTCTGACCATTTTTTTAGTTTACCTAAATCATTTGTCGTTTGGCTGATCCCTCCAGGAACGTCAACCCTGTTGCAAATCTTTGTGTCATCAGCAAAAAGACATACTTTATCATTAATACCTTCTGCAATATCACTAATAAAAATATTAAATAGAATGGGTCCAACTACTGACCCCTGAGGTACCCCACTGGTAACAAGACCTTGCGCCGAATAAACTCCATTTACCACAACCCTCTGTTGCCTGTCACTCAGCCACTGCCTAATCCATTCAACAATATTGGAATCCAAGCTCAAATTTGCAATTGATTGATAAGCCTTCTACGCGGAACAGTATCAAAAGCCTTACTGAAATCTAAATAAGCAATGTCTACTGCACCACCTGTGTCTATTATTTTTGTTACCCAATCAAAAAAATCAATAAGATTAGTTTGGCATGATCTCCCTGAGGTAAACCCATGTTGTTTCTGATCCTGTAATCTATGTGTTTTTAGATGTTCAACAATCCTTTCCTTTAACATGGTTTCCATTAATTTCCCCACTACTGACGTAAGACTAACTGGCCTATAGTTCCCAGATTCCTCCCTACTACCCTTCTTGTGAATGGGCACAACATTTGCTAATTTCCAGTCTTCTGGGACGACTCCCGTTAGCAAGGATTGGTTAAATAAATCTGTTAACGGTTTTGCTATTACATCACTGAGCTCTTTTAATAATTTAGGGTGGATCCCATCAGGCCCCATTGACTTATTTGTCTTTACTTTAGACAGCTGCTGTAGAACCTCCTCCTCTGTAAACTGATATGTAATTGTCTCGTTAGTGTTTCCTCCTAACTGAGGTCCCTTTCCTTCCTTTTCTTCTGCAAAGACTGAACAAAAATATTCATTGAGGCAGTCAGCGAGACTTTTATCCTCTTCTACATACCTTCCTTCCTTTGTTTTTAATCTAACTAATCCTTGTTTTACTTTTCTTTTCTCGTTTATGTATCTAAAAAATGTTTTGTCCCCCTTTTTTACTAACTGAGCTATTTTCTCTTCTGCATGTGCTTTGGAAGCGCTTATAAATTGCTTTGCCTCTTTCTGCCTAATCTTATAGGTTTGCCTATCTTCTTCCCTCTGAGTAGTTTTATAATTATTGAATCCTGTCTTTTTGTTCTTCACTATTTTGGCCACTTCTGCCGAGTACCACAGTGGTTTCTTCCCTTTTTTGTTTTTGCTAACAAGTCGAATCCAATTGCCTGTGGCCTTCAATAATGCTTCTTTTAAATAATCCCATTTCTCCTGGACTCCCTTTAAACTCCTCCAGTCTGATAATGACTCCTTCACACAAAGTCTCATTTTAGAAAAATCTGTTTTTTTAAAGTCTAAAACTTTTGTTTTTGTGTGGTGCGGCTCCATCTCTGTTCTTATATTAAACCATACTGACTGGTGATCACTAGATCCCAAATTTTCACCTACAACAACATCCGATACCAAACCTCCATTTGTGAGTTTTAAATCCAATATGGCCTCTTTACGGGTCGGCTCCTCAACTACTTGTGTTAGAGATAATCCCAGTAGGGAGTTTAGAATATTTGTACTCCTGGTGCACCCAGCTGTTTTGGTTTTCCAGTTCACATCAGGAAGATTAAAGTCCCCCATGATAATAACTTCCCCCTTCATTGCCATTTAGGCTATTTCCTCAAGCAGCAGATTATCTAGCTCTTCTACTTGTCCAGGGGTCTATAGATCACACCTACACGAGCTACTGTATGATTGCCAAATGTTAGCATAACCCAAACTGACTCTATGTTCACCTCGCTCACTTTTATTTGGTTGGTTTTTATGTTGTTTTTCACATACAGGGCCACTCCTCCTCCTTTCCTACCTTCTCTGTCTTTTCTATATAAAGAGTACCCCGGTATTGTTATGTCCCAGTTATTTTTCTCACTGAACCATGTCTCAGTAACCGCAACTAAGGCTAGGGTCAGACTAACGCATTTTTCACGTTGTCCGTGAAAATGTGCGTTCGAAGAATGGACGTATTTTTTCACGGAATACGCAATAGCGGTCATACGATGCGCAGTTTCATCCGTGATTTTGTACGGATCATCAATAAAACACTTCTTGCATCTGGACGTTATGTTGGCCGGACATTAGCAGCGTCTGACGTCTCCTAATCACACACACACGCCGCTATGCGGACGCAGCGCACTCTGTACGTCAGTACTAGTGGTTTAACGTTCTCGAAAAAATGCGTTCATTTTCCACTTGCGTTGCGCAGCCGGACTTTTGTGCGACCGTACTTCGTATATTGGCCGTCATTGCCTGGCACTTGCTGCTAGTGCGGCCGTGATTAAGTGCGCCTGCACGCGCGTTCGCACTGCCTCAGTCTGACCCTAGCCTTAATCTACATTTTCAGCTGTCATCATTGCCTCCAGTTCATTGATTTTATTGACTAAACTGCGAGCATTTATAGACACGACTCTGAGCTTGTTATTTTTTTCCCCGCATGTTGCTTGCACCCGCCGATTTAGTTTTGGGGGACAATCAGGCAGATTGTTTTTTACCCTTTTGTCCCCCCCTCCTAGTTTAAATATTTCTTTGCGAAACCTTTGAACTTCTCACTGAGAACATATGTTCCCCTATGAGTAAGATGCAAACCATCTTTTTCATACAGTTCCTTTCTGCTCCAATTAGAGCTATCATGGGACACAAAGCCAAATCCTTGCTCTCGATACCATTCCCGAAGCCACAAATTAAATTCCCTATTGCGCATCTGCCTATCCTGAATGTTATGCACAGGCAAAACTTCAGAGAATGACACAGTGGACGCAATCTGCTGTATTTCACCTCCAAGAACACAAAAATCCTCCTTAATCTCAGAAACCTCATTGCTAGCCAAGTCATTTGTCCCTAGATGGACTAGAACATCCACTTCCCCTTGCTGCTTTGCTTGTTTGACAATATTGAGAATACGTCTCTTGTCTCTACGAGCAGTAGCCCCAGGAAGACATCTCACCAAACCACTACTCTCCAGCTCAACACCTCTTATGATAGAATCACCCAGCAACAATTGCCTTCTATCATGTCCCACCTTTTCCTTATTGTTCTTGGTTGCAGTCCTGCATACCTTAGGCATAGGGGATGGTGGTTCCTCAACTATGGTGTCTGAGCCTACTTCCGTCTCACCACTACACTCTGAAAGTGCCTCAAAAGAACCTCTATACACAACCCCATCAGCATCTCTATACAAAAACCCATCAGCATCTCTATACACAACCCCATCAGCATCTCTATACACAACCTCACAGCATCTCTATACACAGCTCCATCAGCATCTCTATACACAGCCTCACAGCATCTCTATACACAGCCTCGCAGCATCTCTATACACAGCCTCGAAGCATCTCTATACACAACCTCACAGCATCTCTATACACAGCTCCATCAGCATCTCTATACACAGCCTCACAGCATCTCTATACACAACCTCACAGCATCTCTATACACAGCCTCACAGCTTCTCTGTGAACCCTCAAATGAACCCCTTACCTCCAGCAGGGGATTCTGGGCAGCTAGGGGTTCCCCGGCTATCTGAAATCATCAAGCTATGCGTCAGGACGTCAGGCAGTGAGGGGGGAACCGGGGGTGGAGCCGCGATCCAAGATGGCAGCCCCCACCGGAGCTAGGCCGCACTTCGGCGCCGCAAGGCATATCTATACACAGCCCCATCAACATCTCTATACACAGTCTCACAGCATCTCTATACACAGCCCCATCAGCATCTCTATACACAGCCTCACAGCATCTCTATACACAACCCCGTCAGCTTCTCTATACACAACCCCATCAGCATCTCTATACACAGCATCTCTAAACACAGCCTCACAGCATCTCTATACACAACCCCCATCAGCATCTCTATACACAGCATCTCTATACACAACCTCACAGCATCTCTATACAAAGCCCCATCAGCATCTCTATACACAGTCCCATCAGCATCTCTATACACAACCCCATCAGCATCTCTAAACACAGCCTCACAGCATCTCTATACACAGCCCCATCAGCATCTCTATACACAGCATCTCTATACACAACCCCATCAGCATCTCTATACACAGCCTCACAGCATCTCTATACACAACCCCGTCAGCTTCTCTATACACAACCCCATCAGCATCTCTATACACAACCCCATCAGCATCTCTATACACAGCATCTCTAAACACAGCTCACAGCATCTCTATACACAACCCCCATCAGCATCTCTATACACAGCATTTCTATACACAACCTCACAGCATCTCTATACAAAGCCCCATTAGCATCTCTATACACAACCCCATCAGCATCTCTATACACAACTCCATCAGCATCACTATACACAGCCCCACCAGCATCTCTATACACAGCCCCATCAGCATCTCTATACACAGCATCTCTGTACACAACCCCATCAGCATCTCTATACACAACCCCATCAGCATCTCTATACACAAGCCCATCAGCATCTCTATACACAACCTCACAGCATCTCTATACACAACCTCACAGCATCTCTATACACAGCCCCATCAGCATCTCTATACACAGCCTCTCTATACACAATCCCATCAGCATCTCTATACACAGCCTCACAAGCATCTCTATACACAAACTCACAGAATCTCTATACAAAACCCCAACAGCATCTCTATACACAGCATCTCTATACCCAACCCCATCAGCATCTCTATACACAACCTCACAGCATCTCTATACACAACCCCATCAGCATCTCGAAACACAGCCTCACAGCATCTCTATACACAGCCCCTTCAGCATCTCTATACACAGCATCTCTATACACAAACCCATCAGTATCTATATACACAACCTCACAGCATCTCTATACACAATCCCATCAGAATCTCTATACACAACCTCACAGCATCTCTATACACAGCTCCATCAGCATCTCTATACACAGCATCGCAGCATCTCTATACACAGCCTCGAAGCATCTCTATACACAACCTCACAGCATCTCTATACACAACCTCACAGCATCTCTGTGAACCCTCAAATGAACCCCCTATCTCCACCAGGGGATTCCGGGCAGCTGGGGGTTCCCCGGCTATCTGACATCATCAACCTATGCATCAGGACGTCAGGCAGTGAGCGGGGATCCGGGGGTGGAGCCGCGATCCAAGATGGCGGCCCCCACCGTAGCTAGGCTGCACTTCGGCGCCGCAAGGCATCTCTATACACAGCCCCATCAGCATCTATACACAGCCTCACAGCATCTCTATACACAACCTCACAGCATCTCTATACACAGCCCCATCAGCATCTATATACACAGCATCTCTATACACAACCCCATCAGCATCTCTATACACAAACAGCATCTCTATACACAACCCCATCAGCATCTCTAAACACAGCCTCACAGCATCTCTATACACAACCCCATCAGCATCTAAATAGACAACCTCACAGCATCTCTATACACAACCTCACAGCATCTCTATACACAGCCTCACAGCATCTCTAAACACAACCTCACAGCATCTCTAAACACAACCTCACAGCATCTCTATACACAACCTCACAGCATCTCTATTCACAACCCCATCAGCATCTCTATACACAGCCCCATCAGCATCTCTATACACAGCCCCATCTGCATCTCTATACACAACCCCATCAGCATCTCTATACACAACCCCATCAGCATCTCTATACACAACCCCATCAGCATCTCTATACACAACCTCACAGCATCTCTATACACAGCCCTATCAGCATCTATATACACAGCATCTCTATACACAATCCCATCAGCATCTCTATTCACAACCTCACAGTATCTCTATACACAACCTCACAGCATCTCTATACACAGCCTCACAGCATCTCTATACACAACCCCATCAGCATCTCTATTCTGTCAGGCTAGCACACGTAAGTCTAATGATATGCTCAAGCCAGTACAATAGGTAACAATAGAAAACCTAAAACCTAAGTGCGATACCAGTCCTTGAGGTGGCTGGGTTACGCGATAGCGAGAGGTGAACCTATAAGGCAGGGATAACGAGGAAGGAGGACAGAAACCAGTCCTTAGTATGGCTGGTAAAGAGACAAGCAAATAAGGAAATGTGAGGCAGCACCCCGAAACAATAAGAGGTACCAAAAGAGGTTTAACAAGTCTAGGTCGTAGGGATAAACCAAATCCAAAGTCAAATTCAAAAGCCGGGTCAGAGGGTTATAGAGGTACTCAGGTCAGATGCCAAAAGCCAGGTCATACACAGATAAATCAATCAGAAAACACAGAATGTAGCACCAAGGGTCCAGCAAGCAAAAACCACAAAAGGGCAAAGAAGAAAGGCAAAAAGCAAGTTTAAATCTCGTGCCCTGCAAACCGATTGGCCAACACGATCACATGGTACAGGAAGAGTCCACGGTGGAGATGTGATGACGTCACGCCGCTGGGAGGTATCAAACCCGGAAGGGCCGGCGGCAAGCGCGCATAGGCGCAAGGAAGGGCAGCGAGGGAGACGCAGCCCCGAGAACGCAGCGATGGACGCCGGAGCCGCGCCAGCCGCCAGTCCGTGACATATACACGACCCCATCAGCATCTCTATACGCAACCTCACCAGCATCTCTATACACAACCTCACCAGCATCTCTATACACAGCATCTCTATACACAACCCCATCAGCATCTCTATACACAGCATCTCTATACACAACTCCATCAGCATCTCTATACACAGCCCCACCAGCATCTCTATACAAAACCTCACCAGCATCTCTATACACAGCATCTCTATACACAACCCCATCAGCATCTCTATACACAGCCCCATCAGCATCTCTATACACAACCCCATCAGCATCTCTATACACAGCATCTCTATACACAACCTCACAGCATCTCTATACACAACCCCATCAGCATCTCTATACACAGCATCTCGATACACAACCCCATCAGCATCTCTATACACAGCCTCACAGCATCTCTATACACAACCTCACAGCATCTCTGTGAACCCTCAAATGAACCCCCTACCTCCAGCCGGGGATTCCGGGCAGCTAGGGGTTCCCCGGCTATCCGACATCATCACGCTATGTGTCAGGACTTCAAGCAGTGAGAGGGGACCCGGGGGTGGAGCTGCGATCCAAGATGGCGGCCCCCACCGAAGCTAGGCCGCACTTCGGCGCCGCAAGGCGCCGAAGTGTGACCCGGTGCCTAAGGGGTTAAAGCCAGGCACCGCTTAAAAGGGGAGACTCTCCCCTTTTAAGCGGTGCCTGGCTTTTTGTGGGACCTCGCAATCAGGAGGGAGAGGGATCCGAACGGATCAACCCCTACCTTCCAGGCGATCTCCCGGCATTGGTACGATCACATGGTACAGGAAGAGTCCACGGTAGAGACGTGATGACGTCACACCGCTTTGAGGAATCAAACCCGGGAAGGGCCGGCGGCATGCACGCATAGGGTGCAATGAAGGGCTGCGAGGGAGACGCAGCCCCCGAGAACGCAGCGATGGACGCCGGAGCCGCGCCAGCCGCCGTTCCATGACAGCACCCCCTACTCGAGGAACGCCCACCGGGCAGTCAGGAGCCGGTTTATCAGGAAAACGACGATCATGAAGGTCGCGAAGAGAGACCCACGTCCGATCCGCGGGACCATAACCCTTCCAATGAACCAAATACTGTATCCTGTTCCGAGAACGACGGGAATCTAGAATGGACTCAACTTCGAATTCAGGGCTCCCGTCTACCACAACTGGAGGAGGAGGAAGGGTGACAGGATGGGTAAAACGATTACACAGGAGGGGTTTAAGCAAGGACACATGAAAGGTGTTGGGGATACGAAGGGACATAGGTAACTGCAAAGTGTACGAGACGGGATTAATGCATCTAAGAATCTTATAAGGTCCTATAAACCGGGGTGCAAATTTCATAGAAGGGACCTTCAACCTAATGTGGCGTTTACTGAGCCACACCTTGTCATCTACATGATAGACCGGTGGTGGCCTGCGTCTAAGGTCAGCAGAACGCTTCTGGGCAAAAGAAGCGGATTCGAGATTCGATTTGGTGCTGTCCCAAATCAGACGCAGAGCACGAAGATGGTCTTCCAAGGCCGGAATATCCTGAGGCGTAAAGGAGGATGGAAAAATAGTGGGGTGCATACCAGTGACTACTTCAAAAGGGGAATATTTGGTCGACTGAGACGTGGCATTATTGTATGCAAATTCCGTCCATGGCAATAGAGTGACCCAATTATCCTGAGTATCAGAAATAAAGCATCTTAAATAAGTCTCTAGTGTTTGTATTTGTTCTTTCGGCTAATCTGTTCGTCTGCGGATGATAGGCAGAGGAAAAGGAAAGCTGGACTCCTAATTGTTGACAAAAGCCTCTCCAAAATTTGGATATAAATTGGGAACCACGGTCTGAAACAATAACATTAGGGAAGCCATGTAGTCGAAATATCTCCTTAGTAAAGATGTGTGCCAGCTCGGTAGAGGAGGGGAGTTTCTTTAACCACTTGGCTGCTATGGACGCGCTCAGCGTGTCCAGCCAAGTGGTTCTCCTGTGCTACGGACGCGCTCAACGCGTCCGAGCACAGGAGGCAGCAATCCGCCGGATTCCGGCGGATTGCTGCGCCCCCCCGGTGCGGGCTGACATCTTGGATGTCAACCCAGCACTCGGGAGCCCGGTGGGGACATTAGGTGTCATCGCGTCGCCGCGATGACACCTAATTCAGGCGCCCCCCCCGCATGTGCGGAGGAGGCGCCTGAAAGGGAGGGGGGGGGAGGTCCTTCGGACCTCTCTCCCTCCCGATCGCCGAGGAGCAGGGGGTTAATACAGGCACCACTTGGAAGGGCACAGCCTGCCCTTCCAAATGGTGGCTGTCATTAACCCCTGGGGTGCCGGATCAAGAATCGGCACTGAAAAGCGCCGGTTCGTGATCCTTTCCCGGAGCTGGCCGACATCTTGGATGTCGGCCAAGCCTCCGGGAACTCCCCCCGAGGACTGGCGTCATCGTGCATAGCACGATGACGCCAGTCCTGGAGTTAACCCCTAGCTGCCACCAACGGTGGAGATAGGGAGTTCATTGGAACCCCCTATCTCCCGATCCGTGCCAGCTAGGGGTTAAAGTTTGGTACTGTTGGATCGGCCAGAGCATGGCCGTTCCAACGATACCAAACACGACTGTGAAAAATTTTGTAAAATTTTTTTAAAAAAATTATAAAAAAAAATAAACATTTTTTTTCTTTTTTTTGGTTTGCTAATGCAGCAATATTGTTCCCATTTCAATTATAATGTGAAAAATGATGCTGCACTAACGATTTTTGTATGCGGTGCGTTTGTTAAAAATCGTGTAATTTTCCCCCAAAAAAAATGTAACGAGACCCCATCTCTAATTTTTTTTTTTTTGAATGTAAAAGTTTTTTATTGGAGTTCACACATATAATGATACAACATTGCAGAAATGATGAAACTTCGGAGATCAAAAACATAGATTCCTATCCTTGACAATAGGCAATGCAAATGAAGCCTCAGTATCATCTGATATAAGGTCATTAGTGCGGTCTCCATTTTCCACAAACAGATATAATCCTAAACTAACATAAAACACTAAACACGGCAGCACTACAGTCATACATAGTGAAATATCTTATATCAAGGTTCCTGACTCGACAAACACCCTCCACCCCTCCCATGTATCATCAAACTGGCACATTGAGTTATTCGCGCTATGGAACATTTCTTCATATTTACAAACACTTTCAAGGGTCATCATAACTTCTTTCATAGATGGGCAGAAAGAGGAACGCCAATGTCTTGCAATGACCGTTTTTGCTGTCCCCAGTACCATAGAGATAAACCTCCTATGACGGATCTGAATAGTAATGGGTATGATATGTAGGAGATACATTTTCGGGCATAGTGGGAGTCTAAGTGAAGTGAGAAATTAGTCTACTGATTTTGACCCAATAACCCCCCAACGCGGGGCATAACCAAAAGGTATGTAATAGGGAACCGAGGCCGGTAAGGCATCTCCAACAGAAGCCGGTAGTCCCCGAGATATGGGCCAAACGGGTTGGTGTTAGATACCATCTACACAGTAATTTAATATGGGCCTCACGTAGATTGGTGCTTCTAGAATATTTGTATATTGTGTCCATGGCGTATGACCAGTCATCTACGGAGAGCGTGAAAGCTAAATCTTTTTCCCATTTAACCATATAGGGTAATTTTTTAGGTGGGTTCGGGGTTAAGAGGCTATCGTAACAGAGAGATAGCGGTTTCCTTTGACATTTCTTCCCCATACACAGTTTGTGAAAAGCTGAAAGGTTCGTAGGTGTAAAAGAGGTCAGGCCCTTCTGGTGTAGAGCGTGCTTCACACGTAGGTAAGAAAAACAGTCACTCAATGGGATGGCAAACTCCTGTACCAAGTCTGGAAAGGGTTTCAGGGAGTGGGGTGTAAAGAGCTGCCACACATGCGTCAAGCCGCGCAAAAACCAAGAATCTAAATTTAAGTCTGGAATATAGCGGCACAGAACTCTGAGCGGGGCGAGATATAATAAGTCATAAGGCCGTACCAACGGGCGACCCCACTGACGCCAGGACGTGAGGGAAAGCATCGAGGCGGGTAGTAAACCCATGGTACTATTTCTAGGAAGGAGTGGAAGCCACAACAAGTCATGAAGTTTGTATGGGAAAATCATGGCGTTCTCCAACTGTAACCATAGAGGTGTTTCTTTGAGATGCATCGACGACAACAATTGGGCTAGTAAGGCTGCTTTATAATACGATTGTAAATCCAAAAAACCCAACCCTCCTGTACGTCGCGGCGCAATGACTGTAGAGGCCGATACTCGAGGGGGCTTCCCTTTCCAAATGTGCGCATGCAGCAGTTTTTGCAGCCGGAGCAATAAATGCGCCGGTATGAAAACTGGAATGTTTCTGAAATAATATAAAATTTGGGGTAAAATACACATCTTTATGGCCGCCATACGTCCCAGCCAGGAGGATTCGTTTGTGCTCCATGTAGAGAGCTGCTTCTCGATGGAGTTCAAAAGTGGCATGAAATTTTCCTTTAGGATGGTGCCTCGCGATTTAGTAAGTGAGATTCCAAGGTATTTTAAAGAGGTGGAGCGCCAATCAAAAGGGTACGTGCTACGCAAGGAGCTAAGGGATGAAGCTGCAATATTTATGGGGAGAGCTTGTGTTTTACTCACATTATTTTTATAGTAAGATAACGCGCCAAATCTGTCGAGGAGGCAAAACAGGGGAGGGAGCGATGTCTCCGGGGTGGTCAAAAAGAGCAGTATGTCATCTGCGAAAAGTGCCATTTTGTGCTCCCCATGCGGGGTCGGAATACCTTTGATCGTCTGGGAGAGTTTAATCTGCAGCGCTAAGGGTTCTAGAGCCAGAATAAATATTAGCGGGGATAATGGACAGCCCTGTCGGGTGCCATTGGTTATGTGGAAATAGGAGGATAGAAATCCCGATGCCAAAACTTTTGCCGATGGGGCGGAATAGAGGGCCATAATACTGTGCACAAATTGTGCTGGCAGACCAAACTTTAGTAACACCAGCCGCATATACCCCCAGTGTAGGCGATCGAACGCCTTTTCGGCGTCCAATGCCAGCAGGAGTCCGGAGGTATTAGTCCTATGGGCCAAATCAATTATATCATAAAATCATCGGGTATTGTCACACGTCTGGCGGCCTGGGACAAAGCCGGTTTGTTCAGTTGCGATCAATGATGGAAGTAGGGGGCCCAGCCTATTAGCTAGTAGTTTAGCATACAATTTGGCATCTACGTTCAACAGGGATATAGGGCGGAAGTTGGCACAGTGTGTCGGGGCTTTACCAGGCTTGGGCAGGGTTACTACCGTTGCTTGCAACATCTCCGGAGGGATAATGCCAGTGTTCTTAATGTCATTAAAAAACAGGGTAAGAGTCGGAACTAGTGAGGATGCAAATACCTGATAATACAGATTCGTAAAACCGTCGGGGCCAGGAGCTTTATTTTTTGGAAGTGCCTTAATAGCCTTAAGTACTTCCTCCTCTGTAAACGCAGTAAGCAAATCTGTAGCCTGAGAGGGAGAGAGGGAGGGAAGGTGCACCGCTTGGAGAAAGAGATCTATGTCAGCCTGGGTAGGGGGCGGTACGGTGTGATCCAATCCTAGGTTGTACAGGGAGGCATAATGACGTGCAAATTCATCAGTAATGAGGGCCGGATTATAAATTTTGACATTATTAGCATCCAATAGGTACGGTATGTTGGTTTGCATTCTTTTCCCTTTCAGTTTGGACGCCAGCAGTTTCCCCGATTTATTCCCTTGGGTATAATGAGCATAGTTAAGCCGTCTAATTGAGCGTGCCGTGACCTGGAGCATCAGGTGCTCCAACTCGCGGCGCTGCGCAGTCAATTGAGCGGTAATATGAGGGGTGGGCGAGGCTTTATTCTGGGTTTCTAGGTCAGTGATGTGTCGTGTAAGAGCAATCATCTGAGCATTTAGGCGTCTTTTACGCTGCGCTCCTTTCTGTATAAAATGTCCTCGCATCACTGCTTTGTGGGCCAGCCAAACCGACGCTGTTGCAACGTCCCCAGTTACATTTGTCATAAAATACTCCTGGAGGAGTTGTAACGTTGTTTGCACGTCCTCTCTGTCTACAATGAGTGAGTCATTAAGTCTTCAATTCCCCATCCCCCTCGGTGGAAAAGCAGCCTCAAAAGGGAGCGTGAGCGGAGCATGGTCAGACCAGGTAATGATGCCAATGGTCGCCTCCAGGAGACGAGACAAGGCTGAGCTATGTATCAAACACAAGTCAATTCTACTATATGAGGAGTGGACATGAGAGAAATAGGTGTAGTCACGTGTGTTGGGGTGACATATCCTCCAAGTATCATATAGGTCAAATGATTGCATGAATTCCCGTAGTTGTTTACTAGAGGGCGGGGGGAGCGGGAGTGGGGGCGAGGTTGGCTCATCTGAGTGTCAACTTCGGGGTCAGGAGTGCAATTAAAATCCCCACATAGGAACATCATACCACTAGACATTTTTTTCACTCTACAAAAAGCTTTCCGCAGATAAGAAACCGGGTTATCATTAGGGAGGTATAAATTAGCTATAGTGACCGGTAACTCGTTCAGCGTACCCACAAGAATCACAAGGCGGCCCAACAGATCAACATACTGAGCCGAACACACAAAGGTCCAATCTCTATGAAACAGAATCGAGACGCCTTTGGACTTTGTCGGAGCAGTGGAATGGTAGGCCTCAGTGTACATACGCGACTTCAAAAATGGAGGACGCCTCTTACAAAAATGGGTCTCTTGCAAACAAACAATAGCCGGTTGAGATTTATGCAGGTCGCGAAATAAAGCATGGCGTTTGTACGGAGTGTTCAAACCCCTGACATTTAAGGAGTAAATCTGGAATTGGGGTTTACTCATTTGTGGTTACGCCCAGCCCTCTAGAACTCACAGCGGACAGTGAAGACAACCTCCTCCGGAGGATGGAGGGATTCCCCTGCACATAATAGCACCTGTAACCTTGTAACATAGTGCATGTCGAACAAACAAACAATACATACATTACATACACAGGTCGAACCAAAAAGAAATAAAAAGAAAAAGAAAAAATAAAAGGCAAGAAAAAAGGAAAAAATAAAAAAAAATAAAAAAACGACCAACTTCAGAGAAAAAAAAAAAATGCACTCCATGAGCGCAGCTGAATGGAGTCAATCAACACAGCAGATTGGTATAAGTAGAAAACAAAACTGTCAAGAAAACTCCAGTAGGGGAAACAGCAGTCCCAACTCTACCTGAGAAGGACCGCGCCAATTCACAGGCCATTGGAAGGCCTCGGGGCATTGCCGATTAAGAGACCAGAACAGGCCCCCATGAGCGCCCAGTTGAGGTAGATCAAAAAAAGGGGTCAGTCCAGCATCCGTGGAAGAGTTCTGACGCCCAAGAAGACGGGAAGCAGCATTGCAAAGTGGTAGGAGCACACCCCAGTGTTGGATCTTACAGGGCCAGAACCTCATTTCGGTCGAATCCGATGCCACTCCGGAGAAACCTTCAGCGGCGAAGATGATTCCTCCCTGGGGGGAGTAAACTCCGACACAACCTTCCAGTCCGTCAACAGACGCATGCCAGTGAGAGGATCAGGGATAACGTGCAAGACTCCCTCCCGCCATAGCAAGATCTTTGTGGGGAATCCCCAGCGATACGCCATATTGTGATCACGTAAAATTTTCGTGAAAGATGAAAATTCCCTTCTTTTAGAGATGGTAGCCGTTGACAGGTCAGCGTAAAAAGAAATTTCAGCATACGGAGAAGGCAGAGGCATAGATTTCCGTGATGCTCTCATTAACGCTTCTTTAACATGGAAGAAATGCACCCGGACTAGAACATCTCTAGAAGCTGAGGGCGGCAGGTTCTTAGCGCGTGGTAATCTGTGTGCCCGATCCATCAGGAAATCCTGGGACGAGTACGTTGGGACTAGGATCTGGAAAAGTTCCAAAATATAGGGCTGAAGGTCAGCAGAATTTACTGCCTCTGGAATACCCCGGATCCTTACATTGTTACGCCGCGAGCGATCCTCCAAATCAGCCAATTTCGTCGCCATGGCGTCATGTGCAGTCTGCAAAGCTATATGACGGTCCACTAAATCGTTATGGGCCAAACATAGGTCGTCTGTCTTAGCCTCCAATGAGTCTGTCCTCTCACCCAGATCTTGTACATCGCGCCTCAGCTCCTGCAGTGCCTCTTTAAGATCCGTTTGAATAGTAGCTCTAAGTTCTTGCAGCATGGCATGGAGTCTGCTTTCCGAAGGTGGTAAGCTGTCAGACATGCAGGGTGGGCCTGCTACGGCCACCTCCATGGTGAAGGAGGAAACAGAGGAAGGAGATCCGCCATCTTGGGCCTCACGAACCCGGTCTTTTTTTGCCGATTTTGCCGGTTCCAACGCTCGTTGCGCTTTAGGGGGCACCATCTGGAGGCTAGGAGATGTCACCCAGCTGTGGGTGAAGTTTCAGCCCCGGGGTTGCTGTAATTTAGCCGCAGGAGTTAAAAGTTTAGCGCTGGTCACAGGAGCTCTCCTCACATGCGACCGCGCGCTGCAACGTCCGGCCACGCCCCCCATCTCTAATTTTTTTAACAAGCGCACCCCATACAAAATATAACCGCAATTGCTCGCATGTTAAAATGTGAAAAAAAAACACTTTACACTTTGTAAATTATTGAAAATACATATTTTATTGCATTTTTTGTTATAATATACAGACAGGTCATGACGTATACATATAATAATGACATATTATGAATCTACCGAGTCTGGCGGAAAGAACGATATATAATATGTCTGGGTCATATACTAAAATAAGCCTTCAAAACATGTTTAAACATGATGAGCAAAACCGGTAAAAATGACCTCAGCACAGAGGTGTGAAAAGCCTCAGCAGCGAAAGGGTTAACGGAATAAAATGTGCCATTTTAGAGATATGATCTACCTCTCTACCCCTGATCTCTCTCCCCCTGTCCTTTCAAAAGTCAGTGACTGTTTATCTGGCATCTCCTCCTGGATGGCCTCCCACCACCTAAAGATCAACATGTCAAAGACTGAACTCCTACTTATTACTCCCTCCAATGCCTCCCCACCTCCTGACTTCTCTATCACGGTGGAGGGTATCACCATTTCCCCATCAAATCAAGTTCGCTGTCTTGGAGTTACACTTGACTCTGCTCTTTCCTTCATCCCCCACATCAAGTCTCTTTCCTCCTCCTGCCGATACCAACTGCGTAATATTTACAGAATTCGGCCATTTCTTACCGCTGTCACCACAAAACAACTCATACACGCCCTGGTAATCTCCCGACTCGACTACTGCAATAATCTCTTATCTGGCCTCCCTCTGTCCCGCCTCTCCCCCCTACAATCCATCCTGAACGCCTCTGCCAGGCTAATTCACCTCACCCGCCGCTCTGTCTCTGCCACTCCCCTCTGCGAGTCCCTTCACTGGCTCCCCATCCACTGCAGAATTAAGTTCAAAATCCTTATCCTTACCTACAAAACCCTCACTAACTCAGCTCCCCACTACCTGTCCTCACTAATCACCAAATACACCCCGGCCCGCTCCCTAAGGTCAAACAGTGACCTGCGACTAGCTTCTCCCCACATCACCTCTTCCCATGATAGACTGCAGGATTTCTCACGCGCAGCCCCCACTCTCTGGAACGCTCTCCCTCGTACTGTCAGACTTTCCCCTAACTTCTCTTCCTTCAAACGCTCCCTTAAAACGTTCCTATTTAGGGAAGCCTACCACCCAACTCACTGACGCAACCATCAATCACTCTCACCTTACAGTCCTCTCCTCCTGTTTCCAACCCCAACCCTCCCAGATTGTGAGTTCCTACGGGAATAGGGCCCTCATCTCCTCCTGTACTGTTTGTCAAATGTTGTTCAATGTATTGTAACCCTGTCTATACTGTGCTTATTGTACAGCGCTGCGGAATATGCTGGCGCTTTATAAATAAAGAATAATAATAATAATAATAGTGCCCTAGCCTGGTATTAAATGCAGTTTTCCACTCATCCCCTTGTCTGATGCGAATCAAGTTGTAGGCCCCCCTAAGGTCCAATTTAGAGAAAATTTTGGAGTATTTCAGGCGATCAAACAATTCCGGGATGAGTGGGATAGGGTAGGCATTTTTTACGGTTATCTTGTTTAAACCACGAAAATCTATACACGGTCTGAGGTCTCCCTCCTTCTTTTGAACGAAGAAGAACCCTGCTCCGGCTGGAGAAGAAGAGGGGCGAATAAACCCTTTTTGGAGGGAATCAGTGATATACTCCTCCAACACCCTATGTTCCTTCTCAGATAAAGGATAGAAAGCCCCTCGGGGAGAAATGTTCGTAAAAGTATAAACTCGGGTACACCTCAACGTGGATCAATGGAGTGGGGGTCTCTTGCTCCACAGCCCCAATAACCAGAAAAATAGAAAGAACTCCAAAATCCACAAAATAATTTCAAATGGATTTAATCCAACATCAAGAAAGGCAACGTTTCGACCAACTGGTCTTTGTCAAGCCTAAAACATAATGACACAACTGGGAATAAATAGCACCACAGATCAATTAAGTAATCAATTAATCATTACAACCGGTCTGTGTGTGCCAACCCAGTAATTAAAAACAATTGTCTACATATTGATTCATCAATTATCTCATTAACCACAGTCAATTATGAAGACATTATTTATTAACATAGATCAATTGTAGACATAGATTGCCTATGAAAGAAAGAGAAGCAATTCTACAGATCTAAATGTAGGAGGGAGGGAGGCACTTTATTGCTGCAACGATCTCATTAGTCCTAAATAACCTCATGCTTGAATCTGCAACAATGGAAGGAATTTAGATACCTATAATACTATTTTACATAAAATCATTTATAGAAAAGGTGATGTTATGATCATGGATGATTTCTGCCATAAATTATCATATTTTAATACTAACTGATTGACATACCAAAGAAGGACCACTAGGGGCAGTGTGTAGGCTGTTAGCACTGTGGGGCTAGCTGTGATTTCATTAAGCCAGCCTACTTTAGAGAGGTCTTTTCCTATTGGTAGAGAGGGTTTGTCTACTGGTGACTCCCACTGGGAATAAAAGGGTGACTTCCACCAAGAGTTAGCTCTCTAGGCTCTTTGGCCTGATACCTGAGACTGACCAGACCATGTGAAGTTTTCTGCAGCCCCCAGCTTGGGGCATAGTAAGCATGCTTTTAGTTCATTGCTGTATTGTTTAAGTATTGTTGTTTAGCTTAATGTACTGTGAAGTATTGTTGTTTAGTTTAACGTACTGTGCCATGACTGTGTGTATATGTTAGTTTTTCTGTAGTTACTGTAAAGCAAATGATATAAACTGTGAATATAGATTGCCAAGTAAATTGTCATTCATATTGCACCGGTTTCTGTGTGTTTTCCTTATATATATATATATATTCGACCATATTACCCACAAGATATAAATGTTATTGTTGCAACTTAGGGCTTTAATTATTGCTTATTAATTCAATAATTAATGATGGATTTAATGCCCAAAACGAAACAATTGGCGACGAGGATGGGATATGCTTGGATATCTTAAGAAAGACACAAATGTGATTTGATTTGTATTTCTGTAAATATTACAGTAACTTGTGTCTGCATAGGATTGAATGAATGGATGATGCAATGTGCATAGTTTTTCCATTTCTGCCTATGTAACCATATAGTTTTTGAATTGACGTGATGCAGAAAAGTAGTTATATGATTTTTGGTGCAGATGATAAAGATACGTTTTTGTATTCTTTGATTAGCAATGTTTTAAATGAAAAAACATTTTGTGTTTGATTGCCACAGACTGACCATGTGGTAGATAGACCACATGCTGTGGAGTGTTTGCTGAAGGCCTAGCTTCATTTGCATATGAAAAGACTTTTTTACAGTTCATTGCAGAAACTGGTTTTACTGGTTTTTCGGGGTTTTCTTGTCTTGATTACAATGGAATAGGTTTTTGTATTTAGCTAGACTCATTCCTTTTTAGGATTTGTGATTAATTAATTTTCTTTCTTTTTGCAGGAAGAAAATGCAAAGTTAAATTAAATAGTTAAAAAATATGCATGTTATTGTGCATATGTGTATATACACATGATATAGTGACTTTTGAGATAAAAGGCTGGCTTTTAACAGAGGATGTTAAGAGATAATGAGATATATTGTGTACCTTGCTAGCATTTACCTTTGTAAATGGAGACTATCTTTTGCAGCTAAAGATGGGGGAGGAAGCTGTGCTTGCAAGTGGTTTCAGATAAAATACCTGCATAGTGATTGATGCCTAAGCTAACTATGTTGTGAAGTCAACAAGGGAAGTGAATGCATTTAGTGAATAGAGCCCTACAATAATTATTGCATTTGTGTTCTCCCTTTAGAGTAGTGATGCAAACTCTGTTTAAAAAGGGAGGGAATTAATACATGTCCGAATTAAGGTAAAGATGGTAAGACATGCCCATAGCTGTGCAAACATATTGGACCATAACCCTTTAAAAGAGCCGGAAGAGGGAAGCTGTGTGTCTCTCCTCTATAGAATTGAATTGAGGGGTGAAGGCAACAGGTAGACGATGACCCCATTAGTCCCTAAAAGAAAGGGTAGTGGCTACAGTCTTCACCCCGTGATGTAGGAACATATGTGGTTTAGTTTAAGGGGTGGTCACCTCGTGATCACATTTGTGGCCTAATTGGAGGGCAGTAGAGTAAAACATAATTCACTATGCAAGGTAATGACCTAAAACCTAGGGGTGGAGAGACATGCAAAGTTAAGACTGCATGTAAGGCTTCCAAAAGTGCTTGGGACCCCCCCCCCCCTCTCAGCTGACGATTTCCATGAACTAATTCTGTGTGCTTTATTTTACAGGAAGTGTTATATCCCTGGTGGATAAAATGTGTTCGCTGTGCACCTCTAGCTGGTGCAGACCATATAATCGCTCCCTCAGTGTTTGGCCAAAGTGCTTTCCAGGACTGCGCAATCCAGGATGGCATGGAGGGCCCTTACATCTGTGGCAAAGAGTGTCACCCCAATGGCTGCACTGACCGCATGTGCAGATAATGAGCAGAGAGCAGCTACAAGCTGAATGGTTATGGATTTAAGCATTAACAGAACATATTATATTGTACATGCCATTTGTAAAGTTAAATGCTGGAAATGACTAGGAAAGGAATTCTGGTCTGTGTTCTTTCCGTTTAGATATAGCAGATCTTGGAGACAAGAAGATGTTTTTTTTGTTTCTTTTTAAGACTTTTGAAGAAATTTATAATTTTGAGTTTCATATATAGGGCCTTTTTAATATGTCTGTATTATGATCGGATGCATACACGTGTCTCTTATAAGTCCGTGAAAGCATCACAATACTTGCATAACCAAGGTTATTGGATGGGTGAGGGGTATTCTCTTTTTGGGTTGGGCCTTTAATTGGTTGTCTTGTGAGTGTAATGTTTACCCCATCATTGCAAAGTATTGGGAATTAAGCTAAGGGGGGGGGGCATATCGTTCACTGTTTGCATGAGAAAGATTGTTGAAATGTGTGTGTGTGTGTCAGTGGAAATGCCCTTGCTGGCTGAAATGGTAGAGTTAAAATACCCCATCCGATGTGTGTAAGAATGACTGAGAGGTTCCCCACCAGCCCTGGTCCAACTCAAAGAAATGACCCTATTCCGGTTATCCCAGACAAGCCGTGCTCCTTCAAATCTGCCGTACCCCGCCATTATCTTCTAGGGATTCCGATTCCTATGAATGAAAGGGATGGGGGAGTGACTGGAGCCAAAGTGGAGCGTTTGTAAGTGTTGATGGGAGAATAGCGGTGCCCTGGGAGATTCTATCGATGGAAGGGGACTGGGTGCACAGATGGGGCCCGGTCAAAGTGAAACGAAATGTAAAATGTTATGATGTTTTTTGGTTACAGTTCCGTTGACAGTCCCGTCAAGGAGCAGTACCAGGTTATTGTGTTTATCTGTGAATCAGGAGTGTGGTGGATGTATAGAGAGATCAATCTCAGGAGATATGTGTCGGTTTATATCTATCTCCACAGGGTAAAAAGCTTAGACATCTCAACCAAATAGTTATTGTGATGATTGGCACCAAGTGAGCTGTCGTTTTGGCCTATGTAGACGATTGCCTGCGTGTCAAGAACTTTCCAGCAAGGAGATTTCATTCACCGATCAGGTTGTGTGTGTTATTGGTCGTGTGTATTTATTGAAGACTTTTCATCAATGTGATTTTACTGCAGCTCAAGAACCAGAAGAGGCAGCAGCTTTGGACATTAAGCTCAGCCTTCATTGAAGTTTCACTGCAGCTGAGAGTGATGAGAGTAGGTAAATAACGCAAAACAAAGAGCAGGAACTTGTGTTACATCAATGTGTGGAATGAAATAAAGAATGATAAGTGACCACAAAACACATGAGAGTCCCTGCACCAGTGAACTGTTGAGTAATATCCTACACCTCGCTGCGCAAATGATTTCTTCATCAGTTGCTATTCGTCAAAGTTCTCTGAAGAAAAAGAAGAAGAAAGAAAAACTTTCCAGGACTAATGTTTGGGAAATGTCTGGCTTCGAGGCCTACAGCAACCAGCCCCAGTGACTGTCCATGCCATGAATTACAGGTGCTATATGGGTTGTTGTGTCTAATACTTTATTAAGCTCCACCACACATCCTCACATAAATACAATATAGTTGGTTTTGTATGTGCCTATTATAGGCAAAGGTTTTGTAACTGGTAAGGCACACGCTCAGTGGTGTACCTTTGCTGAATTATTAGTTGATAAAGCACTCATATTGTTGGTGGGAGGAATGTGTTTTATTCCAAAAATGGGGAGGTTATTTCATAGATGATTTATGACATAAGTCAAAGGGTGGATTGTTATGATCATGGATGATTTCTGCCATAAATTATCATATTTTAATACTAACTGATTGACATACCAAAGAAGGACCACTAGGGGCAGTGTGTAGGCTGTTAGCACTGTGGGGCTAGCTGTGATTTCATTAAGCCAGCCTACTTTAGAGAGGTCTTTTCCTATTGGTAGAGAGGGTTTGTCTACTGGTGACTCCCACTGGGAATAAAAGGGGGACTTCCACCAAGAGTTAGCTCTCTAGGCTCTTTGGCCTGATACCTGAGACTGACCAGACCATGTGAAGTTTTCTGCAGCCCCCAGCTTGGGGTGTAGTAAGCATGCTTTTAGTTCATTGCTGTATTGTTTAAGTATTGTTGTTTAGCTTAATGTACTGTGAAGTATTGTTGTTTAGTTTAACGTACTGTGCCATGACTGTGTGTATATGTTAGTTTTTCTGTAGTTACTGTAAAGCAAATGATATAAACTGTGAATATAGATTGCCAAGTAAATTGTCATTCATATTGCACCGGTTTCTGTGTGTTTTCCTTATATATATATTCGACCATATTACCCACAAGATATAAATGTTATTGTTGCAACTTAGGGCTTTAATTATTGCTTATTAATTCAATAATTAATGATGGATTTAATGCCCAAAACGAAACAGGTGAAAAATCTGATTCTCTATTGAGGCCATGTGGCCAGAGGGTATTAAGGTGGTGGATCCAATATAATTCCTTTCTCTTAAGCAATTTTTCTCTGTCCCCGCCTCTTGTCAACTTAGGTACTTCATCGATTACCTGGTAGCGTAGCTGTGAGATATCATGTCCACTACATAAAAAATGTTCAGGGACAGGAAGTTCGGTCTTTTTAGTTCTAATATCCGACCTATGTTTAATGAACCGATTTTTTTACTTTTTGGGTGGTCTCGCCCACATAGACCAACCCACAAGGGCATTTTAACAAATAAACCACGTAAGTGGAATTACAGGTGAAGTATCCTTTAATTTTAGATTTTCTCCCAGAATGTGGATGAACAAAAGAATCACCACATATTACTGCGTTACAGCAGGAACAGTTCAAGCACGGGAAGGTTCCATTCTTTGGCTTCCCAAAGAAGGGTCTTCCACCTGTATTATGCTTGAACTCAGCCTTAACTAATGTCTGTTGAAATGATCTCCCTTTTCTGTATGACATTAGTGGGATAGTCTGAAACTCCGGAATTTTAGGGTACGCATCCCTTAGAATGTACCAATACTTACATAGGATTTTTTTCACTTGTGTTGTGTGAGTCCCATATTTAGATACGAATGGAATCCTGCCATAATTCTGGCGTCTCTGAGGTATTATTTGTTGGTTAATCCTAGTACTTTCTGTTCTCAAGAGATGTCTAGGGTATCCTCTAGCTCTAAATCTCTCAATCATTTCATCAAACCTTTTATCCCTGCTTTCAGGCAAATTCACAACCCTATTAACTCGCATAAGTTGACTACGCGG
Source organism: Leptobrachium leishanense (assembly GCA_009667805.1). Classification (NCBI taxonomy): domain Eukaryota; kingdom Metazoa; phylum Chordata; class Amphibia; order Anura; family Megophryidae; genus Leptobrachium; species Leptobrachium leishanense. Next base: position 17,525 of record RXON01004204.1, on the reverse strand, counting down.
AAGGGAATCAAGTAGTGTAGTAGGATGTGCACTATCATATCTTAACAGGGAGTTCCTATCAGTAGGTTTCCGATAGAGATCCGTCATTAATTTGCCATCTCTTTTGATAACCAAGGTGTCTAAGAAACTAATTTGTGTAGAGCTACATGACATCATAAATTTAATAGAAGTAGACCCATTGTTAAGTATACTGACAAATTCATCCAATGTTTCTCTAGTGCCCTCCCATACAAAGATAATATCATCTATATAGCGGAACCAATGGTGGGCATATTGCTGAAAAAGATCACATTTGTAGACTATATTTTCCTCGAATTCGGACATGAAAATATTGGCATAGGTAGGTGCTACATTAGTGCCCATAGAAGTCCCCCGTATCTGAGTGTAAAACACCCCGTCGAAGAGAAAAAAACTATTGCCTAATACCAAGTCAAGTAGATCCAAAAGAAATTGTAACTGATTATCAGAAAAACCCAAGAGGATGTGTATTGTGTTGCCCAATCCACCAATGACCCCTCATTTGGATGGTCCAAAGTGCACACACATATATCACCCCATACTCAATTCTCACTAGGATCACATATATTGATCTACCATTACATTCGCTTTTGCACAACTGGAACAAGCCGATCTTAAAACTGTTATATTTGATAATGTTCTTCTATTATTGCCTTTTTTGAAATCTCTTTAATCCCATGTGCATCGTTCATACGCCGGCCTGTCACCTCTGCTCTCCTCCCTCCCCCCGGCATCTGAGATCGCTATGGCAACGGACTCGTTAGCCACGCCCTCTGAGGCATTGTGCTCATGCCATCAATATTGCCGGATTTCTCCTCTGTACGGCGAAGCACCAGGATGGGAGTGATCAGGGATTCCTCCAAATATTTTTTTAATTTTTTTTTTATAATTCAAAGTTTATTGTAAGAGTAAGAACAGAAATACAGATATACATAAAACAGAGACAAATATACAAAATAAAAGCTAAGAATTACATAGAAAACAGAGTCCTCTAGGCCCTGATATACAATCGAAGAAAGAGACGGGAGGACCCGAGTTTCATGGTGGCGTATAAGTAATCAACTCGACCGTTCAAGAGTAGTCAAAACGGCAGTGAACTCTTTTTATTAAAAAAAAAAACCTCCAAGGCGTGCGAACTGCTGCACCATAGAGGTTGTCAGCAACTTCGGTTTCAAAACTGTAGGGCTAGAGGGTAGAGAGAAATGAAAGATAGGAGGTAGAGAAAAAGAAGAGGGGAGAAAAAAAAAAAAAAACGTCACAATCTTATATGCATTTTCCTGGACACGCGTGGCGCCGCAGCCTCTATGTATAAGAGTGAAGGTCTGGTTCCATTTATCTTCTGAGATCTCGAGGGCTAGTTCCCTATCCCAGCGTAGTACATAGGAAGGGATAGAAGTGTCAGTCGACTGTAACAGGTTGTAAAGTATCGCTATCCCGTGCGTCAAGGGACGACCATCTAAGCAATACGCCTCAAACGGAAGGGGCGACCTACTCAGACTGTAGCCATTGTCGAGAGAGCGCAAATATGTTGTAAGTTGGTAAAAATTGAAGCGTTCCAGAAAGTTGGGGGGCCCATCTGTTCATTGAGTGATAGAGAGTCCAGATCACCATCTGCGGGAACATGCATCGCTCTCAGTCTATTCCCGTCAGCTAACCTTCTCCGTAAGGACGGCAGGATTCCGCCCGTGAGACTCAGATTATGATCCAGGGGCAAAAGGGGTGAGATGGCCGTCGTAAGGCCAAATGGCAATTTATGTTTGTGCCAGAGACGTAGAGTCGCCGATACCGGGTCTGGATCTGTCCTTGCAGGATTCCAAGTGGGAGGAAGCCATGGGATCGTCCACAATGGGCGTTGTGCAAGGGATTCTTCAATGTCCAACCAACGTTTATTTGAGTTGGGTGTAGACCAATCTATCACGCGGGATAAAAGGCATGCATAGTAGTATTTCCTGGGGTCCGGGAGGGCAAGACCCCCCCTGTGTTTCTGTCTACATAAGACAGCGAAACTGACACGCGGGCGACCCGACGGCCAGATAAATCGCAGAAGTATCGTCCGGAGTGCCGAAAAAAAGGTTATGGGGATAAATATCGGCAATGTACTGAAAAGGTAAAGAAGTCGTGGCAGGAGATTCATTTTCAGAGCAGCGATCCTGCCCAGCCATGAAATTATGCGAGTGGTCCATTCGGAGAGATCCCTCCGAAAAGTGGTGAGTATATTCAGGAAGTTAGCCTCATAGATTCGTCGCTCTGTGGAGGCCAACCATACCCCCAGATAGAGCATACGTTGGGCACAAAAACGGAACGGGTAATCTCTACGTACAAGGCGGACAGTGGGAGAATCCAAGGACACAGTAAGAAATTCGGATTTCTCCTGATTAATCTTATATCCGGCTACCTCACCATAGGTCATCAGAGTGCGCATAATCTCAGGTAGAGAAGCCTTTGGTTTAGTGACCATGAAAAGTAGGTCGTCTGCATAAGCAGAGACTTTGTGGCAAGAAGTATGTCCCGATATCCCAGAAATGTTGTCATTACGCCGTATCGCCTCCAACAATGGCTCAAGGCAAATATGAGAGGTGATAAGGGGCAACCCTGGCGCGTACCATTATGGATGGTGATGTACCCCGACAGTGCTCCGTTCGCCCGAACACGAGCCATTGGGAAATGATAAAGTGCCGAGAGCCACTGCAGAAAGCGTCCCCGTATTCCAATGCGGCGCAGGACAGAGAGCATAAAGCTCCACCGTACCCTGTCAAATGCCTTCTCCGCATCCGTAGATAGCAGGAGAAGACCAGTCTGTGAGGGATGATCGCAACCCATCGCTCCCAACGCCCGGGTCGTCGCATCTCGAGCCTCCCTCCCGGGCACAAATCCAACCTGGTCCGGATGCACCAGAGAAGGGAGGAGAGGCACGAGGCGAGCCGACAAAATCTTGGCCAGTATCTTGACATCTGTATTCAGCAAAGAAATGGGTCTATAATTTCTGACCTCAGCCCCGTCCTTCCCCGGTTTACAGATGACCGAAATCGTGGCTGCAAGCGTGTGGTTGTGAAAAAATTCTCCATCCCTGACGGCAGCAAACAGAGATTGCAGTCGAGGGATCAGGGCAGAAGAAAAGGTCTTATAGTACTCTGCCGGTAGGCCATCTGGTCCCGGGCTTTTGCCGTGTTGTAGGCCTTTCAATGTAGCTTGAATCTCCATCTCAGTTATTGGATCATTTAGGAGAGAGGATCTCGAGGGCGAGATGGAACGGACCACTTTGTCAGCAAGATAATCGTCAATGTCCGCCTGGGTGGGTTCCGAACCCGGTTCCGAATCCATATTATACAGTTCTTGATAGAAACGTTGAAATTCCTGCAACATATAGTCCGGCCGAGTAGTCGTAGATCCATCTGGAAGTTTAAGTTTGGCAATATACATCGCAGTTCGTCGCTTCTTAAGTATCCGGGCGAGCAGCCTGCCAGGTTTGTTCTCAGAAAGGGCAAAATGACACTTCGCCTTGGAGGCCGCGAAGTGAAGATCAGCATCCAGTATGTCATTCAGCTCTCTGCGTTTAGCTGTTAGGGTCGCGTATGTAGAGGACGACGCAGTGGTGTGGTGAGACAGCTCAAGTTCACGGATGGCAGACAAGAGTCGTTGTATAGTGTCCGTTCGATTTCTCTTAAGAGCCGTAGCCCTACTAATACAAATCCCTCTGAACACTGCCTTGTGGGCTTCCCATATCGTAGCCGTGGATACTTCAGGGGTCACATTCTCAGTGAAGTACGCCGTTAAAGCGCCTTCCACGTCAGCCATCAAAGTAGGGTCAGTAAGTAGAGACGTATTCATGCGCCATTGACGTTCCGAAGGGCGGTATAGTGGAGAGGACAGGACCGCCAGGAGAGGAGAATGGTCTGACCACGTTTGAGCCAAAATCTCAGAGTCCTCTGTCAAGAGCACCTCTTTCTGCTGGACATATATATAATCCAAACGCGAATATGAGGCATGGACCGTTGAATAGTACGTATAATCCCTCTCTCCTGCATGGAAAGTTCTCCAGACATCTACCAATTGTAAGCCATCCAAGGAGCGTTTCATATGTCGCAATATGGAAGCAGGGACAGAGGAACGGCCCGTAGAAGAGTCCACTCTAGGGTCGAGGGCGACATTGAAATCACCCGCCACAACTAGCGTGCCCGCCGCAAATCCCTGAAGACGACGCAGAATGTCTGCCAGAGAGCGATGTTGTTTCACGTTTGGCAGATAGATTGATGCAAGCGTGTATCGGGTGTCAGCAATTAAACATCTCACAAACAGGTATCGACCTTCACCATCCGTGAGGACCTCCTCCAATGTCACAGGGATCTCTTTGGAAAATAATATTGCAACTCCTCTACTTTTACCCCCATGAAAGTCACTAAAGTAACCCGTAGGGTAGTCTGCATGAGTCAGTCGTGGTGCCGAACCCTGCTTGAAATGTGTTTCCTGCAGGAAAAGCACCGAGGCTCTAAGCGCCCTGGCTTCCCTAAAGAGTCGTCGGCGCTTCTCGGGGATGTTCAGTCCCTTAGTATTATATGTAAGAAATCGTAAGGATTGCGGCGAAAACCCAGCAGGCGAGGCCATGTCCGGACAGGGCAGAAGGGCCCCCCCGGTAAACAAACAGTACGGACTACGAAACACACAAACAGATAACAGGACAAGGTCTGGAACAAGAAACAAGGGGGAAAGGAGGAGAGAAAGACTATCTATAGAAGAAGGGAGAAGATAAAAAAGAAATGAGGAGTACTACGTCTCAGGGGAGGCCTAGATGGACCCAATAGAATTGGTGTCCGGTTAGCTCCCCTGGAGAAAGTTGGCGTCAGGTCCTCGAGGGCGAAGGAGCCTAGCTCCTACCGCTCACCAAACCAGAGAATAAGGTGTATGAAGGACTACGAGTAGTAGGTAGTCATAAATCGTTAAAAATAAGGTGAAAAGTAAATACAACATAACAAGCTCAACAAGAGAGTCCCCTCTGACTCCCAAAAAATAGCTCATCAGCAACATCTTGGTCAAAAACATAACATAACATAAGAGTATCCCATCCCCCCACAACTGTCTCTACCGCATCTCTGAATTCCGCTTCAGGAAGCGTAGAGACCCAAAGCTGGACCCTCTCCATTGCCCACCCCCTCCCCTCAGCCACCATAGTAACACAAGTAGGTATCAAACGCATGTATGCTTGTAACAAACAACCTAAGAGAAATGCAAGTTCATATAACAAGGTCACAAACACAACACAACAAAGTACCAGCCCCCCCTCCCCCGCCTTCACCATATCCCTGAACTTAGCTTCAGGGAGCGTAGAAGCCCAAAGCAGAACCCTCCCCCCTTCCACCTCTCCCCGGCCACCTGTTTAACGCATGTTGGAATCAAACACATGTATGCATTTAACAGTCACCCCAAGAAAGATGCGAGTTCTGAATGTAAGGGACATAGTCAGCCCCATACCAAGGGGAGGCGAAAAGAATAGTATGCCATAAAGCTCCTCCCCTCAGGAGAGGTCCTTTCGTAATCCCCACTATCATATACATATTACAGCTGGCAATACAAAGAGAGCGATTACGTCGAACGGCAAGATAGTTAGGTTTCCCCGCACAGGGCGGGAAGCAAAAATCAGTATAAGTACCCCTGGTGGCCCGCATCTTCTAGTAATGGGGAACGGCAAAAAAGTGGTGTGCAGAAAGCCGTAGCTCTTACACTGCTCCAGGCTTCCGAGACCGACGCGCAGTGGCACAGGGCCCAAACCACACACTCAAGAGATGGCAATAGTAGCTCAAAACATACAGTATCGAAAGTGCCCCACTGCCGTGGTGGGCGAAAAAATTTGTACAAGTACAAGTATAAAAGCGTTCGTACCAGGTCCGCCGCTCCACCCTGTATTGCCTCTCTGTATAACAAGTTCACTACATTGGGTTCGTGGATACAGGTGGACGGTACCCTCACGGAGGTCCATCAGGAAAATCTCTAGCGCAAAGAAAACCAGAGTGGGAGGGCTTCCATGAGCCTCAATGGGGCACTCGGGGGAGTAGGCACTACTGTAGAAATATGGAACCCTCCAGGACCCGTGCAGAAGTCGAGATACGATATCAATTGTGTATAGTTTTTTGTTTGTCGTCTCTTATTCCGACGTATACCATCAGTTCCTACAGGGCCTCATCTGGGTGAACCGGATGAAGCTGCCAGGGGAGATCTCCAATTCGCACGTCCATATTTATGTGTGCCCCCTCGGCCAGTTTAAATCGCTTCCGGTGGTTCAGGCGGCCTCAGGGCCCTGTCCCGTGAACGACGTCCTCGGTCTCGTGGTCGTCTCCTGCGAGCTGCCAGAGGGTCAAAAGGGGCACCTCCCCTAGTCTCCGCCTCCCAGTCCTTGATGTGCAGTTCGGGAAGTTCCAACGCGGCCAGAAATGCAGGAACATCCGCGGGATGTGAGATAGTGTATCTCGCTCCATCTTTCAGCGCTGTCAGGGCGAATGGAAAACCCCATCTATAAGGGGTAGCAGATTGTCTAAGGGCCTGAGTAATAGGCTGTAGGCACCTCCGCGCCGCGAGTGTAAATGGAGCCAAATCCTGGTAAAACTCAAGGCTGCTCTCCCCGAAGGCCCACGTACGTGACAGTCTCGCTTTAGCCATAATCTTCTCCTTGAGGGGGTAATCAGGGAGGCAGCAGATAATATCCCGGGGAGGCGCAGTTGGTGGCGGCTTCGGACGCAGCGCCCGATGTACCCTATCCATGGGGATCAGTTCACTTTGCGAACGGCCCAGTACCATGCAGAAGGCCTCACTCAATGCTGTACGCAGATCTTCCGGGCCTTCCGTCTCCGCCATGCCACGGATGCGTATATTATGTCTCCGGCCTCTGTTGTCCAGATCATCGACGCGGCGCTGTAACTCACCGAATGCTGCCGGCTGAGGATGTTCGGGCGGGAGATTTGCTCGTTCCTCGAGGTGGTCCATTCGGGACGACAAGTCCTCCACGTTCGATCGGATTTCTCTAATTTCTCCGGCAAAGCCTTCACGGAGGTCAGCTACAAGGTCCGCAAGATCCGCTTTCGTGGGGAGCGCCGATATCAGGTGCTCTAGACGGCGTATGGCCTCTGTGGTATCCAGAGTTATGGGTCCATCCGCCATTTTGGTGCACGGGGGAGAGGTAGCATCAGCCGGTACGGGTAGGATAAAGGCGTCCAGGGGGCCCAGGGCTCGATTCGTTCTGCGTGCTGGTGTCTTTGGGGTGTTCTGCTTCAGTTTACCCCGACCCATGACCTGTGGTTGTCTTATAAAGCAGATTATCGTCAGAGGGGACTCAGGAGCTCAGCGTTTATGCGGCCATCTCTGTCTCAGGTCAGGACACGCCCCCGATTCCTCCAATTTTAAATGTATTCATTGCATGCTGGCTCAGTACCCTTTCCCTTCCTTCCCCCAGTGTTTAGGATTGTCATGGCAACGGATTCATTGTCTCTTGCGTCACCGCGCTCACGCACCCGGCACTTCTGGGTTGCTTTTTCGCGCAGCGGAGCACTGGGACGGGCGGGATTGGGTCAGTTATCTGCTCTTTCCTTATATAATGTATGTTATTATGTGCCGTTTTTACCTTGAAAAAGGCCTTTAGGGGCCGAAACGTTGGTCTTTACATGATATTCCAATAAATTCTACTTTTTATGGAACAAGTCCTCGAGTGCCTCCCTCCACCTACATTTTTTTGATATATTTCGACCATGGGAGTTAAGCACCGAGGCCAGTAAGTACCCATTATTCATTGGGGGCCTCCTAGGAGTCAGCCACCCGGGGAAACGAGTGCCCAGTCTATAGATAAACATAATATAGATAAACATATATATATATATATATATATATGAAAAAATTATTTATAAAGTATTTTACCAGGAAGGATACATTGAGATTTCTCTCGTTTTCAGTATGTCCTGGGTTCAAGAACATTGAAGTGTTACAGTTACAGAAATACAAAAGTAATACAGTGCAAGATATTAAAAAACAACACAAATATACAGATTAACAGAAAATATATATGTAGGAAATAGTCACTGTGTTACATGTTTACAGGTGCATTCCTTATTGAGGTATGTTAGTAAGGAGCTCGAGTGACTTTAGACTGGGGGAAGATTTGATGGCGTCTGGGAGGTTATTCCATAACTCTGGTGCTCTGTAGGAAAATGAGCACCGAGCCACTGTCTTTTTGTATTGTGGTATTGCAAGTAAGGTGCTGGTCCTGGATCAGAGGTTATAGGATGAGGGAGCTGCTGGAGGAAGCAGCCTATTCAGGTAGGGTGGTATATATATACACAAAACCAAGGAGAGAGCACTCCAGTCAAACACATTCAAAAACCTGCAACAGCAGCTTCATGCATGGGTATATAATACCAGCTTTTACCACATGTTGAAAAATTCTTAATTCTGAGCTTTGTTGAATAAAATGGTGGAAATTTGGTTCGCAATGAACGGCCGTGAATTGCTTAAGCTGCCAACAGCGTCAATGTAATCCACCCTCTGGCAGGTCCTTCTCTGCAAACCTAATGACTGCCCATCATGGGATAAACACACTTACTGAGAAACAGGTCCTATCCTGGAGCTCCCTGCAGATCTAGGTTAAATAGAACCTGTGGCAGGGAGGGGTGCATACCCAGGAGACGCACTGAATGCTTAGTTTAGGTTGAGTGAACCCCCCATGTGTTTTTCATATGAATCTCCTGGGTATGCACACAGGGGGTTCTTATAGACTAAGCATGGCCTTATTCCCATGGAATTCCCACATTTCATTCCTGAATTCACACACACTTCATTATACAGCGGATACAGCTTATAATCAGCAATACAGTGGGGCAAAAAAGTATTTAGTCAGCCACCAATTGTGCAGGTTCTCCCATTTAAAAAGATGAGAGAGGCCTGTAATTCTCATCATAGATACACTTCAACTAGGAGAGACAAAATGAGAAAAAAAATCCAGAAAATCACATTGTCTGATTTTTAAAGAATTTATTTGCAAATTATGGTTGAAAATAAGTATTTGGTCGCCTACAGTACGGTACAAACAAGCAAGATTTCTGGCTCTCAAAGACCTGTAACGTCTTCTTAACCCCTTAGTGACCGGGCGGTTTTACAAAAATCCGTCCTTTAGTGACCGCTGCTGTTTTTACGTTTCTGCGCTGTTAGGGTTTAGGTCAAATTTTCCTCTTACTCGGTTATTCATCCCACACATATTATACACCCTTTTTCCCGCCATTAAATGGACTTTCTAGAAATACCATTATTTCGATCATATCCAATAATTTACTATAAAAAAAATAATGAAATATGATGAAAAAAAATGGTAAAAACACACTTTTTCATAATTTAATCCCCAAAAGCTACAACCACCAATAAAGACCCCGGCTAAATAGTTTCAAAATTTTATCCCGAGAATAGAAATACCCAATTTTTACATGTTTTTTCCTTTTAACCCTTTCACTGCTGAAGCAGTTCACCTATGTGCGCTGCGCTCATTCTGACCATTTTGTGCTAATTATTTTGAGATGACAGCCTAGGTCCTAGATAATTAAACCCCCCCAGCCAAAAAAATTTTTTAAACAAAAAACTTTCTTTTATTTAATTTTTTTATTATTATTTTTTTATTTAATTGTTTTTTAAAAAAAAATTTTTTAAACCAAACCTGGTCATGTTTGGTATCATTTGAAAGGCCATGATCAGGCCTTTCAAATGATGTCAAATATGACATCTAGCTGCCATGGATCGGGAAATAAAGGGATCCTTAGGATCCCCTTATCTCTACATGGCAGCTAGATGGTTAACTGGCCTGCTGACATCCTCACACATATGATGAGGTTGTCAGTGGGTGGGGGGGGACCTGGAGGCTAGGCTGACATCCAAGATGTCAGCCCCCTCCAGGTTCAAATTGCGTTTTGGCACCAATTCGCGCTAAAATGCGATCCGGCGGCAAAACGGTTAAAGCTATACACCGCTGAAAAGGGGAGACTCTCCCTTTTCAGCGGTGCAAAAAGCATCTCCCTAGCTTCAATGGTTGGGGAGATAGAGGGCTCCGAAGGAGCCCCCCCTCCATTGATTTGAATGGGGGCACCTGCTGATGACGTCGCCACGCAGCGTGGCGACGTCATCAGCCTCGCCTGCCCATGTAAATCACATGGGCAGGCTTCCTCCCTGCCAGATCACCGAGGGATCCAGCGAGGGAGGTGAGTATCGGGCGGGAGGGGGATTTGGCGCCGCTGACGTACCCTGTACGTCCGCGGGTCTAAGGGAGACCCGAGAACAGGACGTACAGGGTACGTCAGCGGTCCTTAAGGGGTTAAGAGGCTCCTCTGTCCTCCACTCGTTACCTGTATGAATGGCACCTGTTTGAACTTGTTATCAGTATAAAAGACACCTGTCCACAACCTCAAACAGACACACTCCAAACTCCACTATGGTCAAGACCAAAGAGCTGTCGAAGGACACCAGAAACAAAATTGTAGACCTGCACCCGGCTGGGAAAACTGAATCTGCAATAGGCAAGCAGCTTGGTGTGAAGAAATCAACTGTGGGAGCAATCATTAGAAAATGGAAGACATACAAGACCACTGATAATCTCCATCGATCTGGGGCTCCACGCAAGATCTCACCCCGTGGGGTCAAAATGACCACAAGAACGGTGAGCAGAAATCCCAGAACCACACGGGGGGACCTAGTGAATGACCTGCAGAGAGCTGGGACCAAAGTAACAAAGGCTACCATCAGTAACACACTACGCCGCCAGGGACTCAAATCCTGCAGTGCCAGACGTGTCCCCTTGCTTAAGCCAGTAAATGTCCGGGCCCATCTGAAGTTTGCTAGAGAGCATTTGGATGATCCAGAAGAGGATTGGGAGAATGTCATATGGTCAAATGAAACCACAGTAGAACTTTTTGGTAAAAACTCAACTCGTCGTGTTTGGAGGAGAGCGAATGCTGAGTTGCATCCAAAAAACACCATACCTACTGTGAAGCATGGTTGCGGAAACATCATGCTTTGGGGCTGTTTTTCTGCAAAGGGACCAGGACGACTGATCCGTGTAAAGGGAATAATGAATGGGGCCATGTATCGTGAGATTTTGAGTGAAAACCTCCTTCCATCAGCAAGGGCATTGAAGATGAAACGTGGCTGGGTCTTTCAGCAGGACAATGATCCCAAACACACTGCCCAGGCAACGAAGGAGTGGCTTCGTAAGAAGCATATCAAGGTCCAAGAGTGGCCTAGCCAGTCTCCAGATCTCAACCCCATAGAAAACCTTTGGAGGGAGTTGAAGGTCCGTGTTGCGCAGCGACAGCCCCAAAACATCACCGCTCTAGAGGAGATCTGCATGGAGGAATGGGCAAAAATACCAGCAACAGTGTGTAAAAACCTTGTGAAGACTTACAGAAAACGTTTGACCTCTGTCATTGCCAACAAAGGATATATAAAAAATACAAACTAATTTGTTGGGAGCGCAAGAAGTAACTTCCAGAAATTCATCTAGTGGTCGGCTGTATCCAGCAATATGTACTAAAATATAAAAGATATCGATAATTGCGCAGTATAGTTACATACAATAGATCTAGTTACTCCAGATGTATATATAGAACCACTCACAAAGATAGAGCCTGCTGGCTCGTATTGTTAGGCAGATGAGCCTCTATGGGGGGCTCCTCCATCAAGCGATTCTCTGGGTTTGAGAGTTGTGTTGCAGCGGTCTATTTTTGGGATGTGGTTATCTCAGACACAGAAAGAGATATACATAGCACAATACCAGTGATATACTCGATATATATAGGTTGATATCTAAGTACTCACATATTCCTGAGCCTGCTTTCCAAGTGGCTCAGTAAGTAGGCTTGGGACCAATTAACCTCCACGGGAGGTCCTACCCCTAATCGATACTTTATGTTCGTAGGCGAAGTCGGAAAAATATCTTAAATATAGCTGACACGAACTAAACTCAACACAGAGGGATGGGTGCATTCTGATAACATCACAGCTCATGTGACTGGCTGCAGGACTCACCTGGTGCTGGGGGAGGGGAATGGCAGACACTGAGCTGTCTGGATCCTGCACTGAGGGTAGAGGATAATCCAAGAAGGTCTGGCTGCAGAGTGGAGCTCCACTCTGGACAGGAAACATGTGACCTCCACTCACTCAAAGGATTTTTTTTCTCCTTTGAAATCAACTTTAATGTAACGAACAATAAACACAATTCTGAGCACTGGTTTCTGCTTGCTATTAATCTACCTCTGCCTTAATTATTATACAATGATAATGCAGTAATGATTATGGGGGAGGGGAATGGCAGACATTGAGCTGTGAGCTGCCTGGATCCAGCACTGAGGGTAGAGGATTCAAGGGGCTCTGGCTGCAGAGTGGAGCTGCACTCGGGACAGGAAACATGTGACCTCCACTCCCCCATGTGACTTCCACTCACGCAAAAGGATTTTTTTTCTTGAATCAACTTTAATGTAACGAACAACAATAAAACACATTAATGCTAAACACTGGTTTCTGCTTGATTTTCATCTACCTCTACCTTAATTATTATTATTATAGCATTGTATTGTGATTAATAGCAGCATCATAATAATATATGTAGCGCTACTCCCGCGAGAGCCGCTGAATTTGACGGGCCTTCTGTCTCACTCCAGTGATAACCCACCTCCACCTTCGGCGCCAAGTAATACCAGGACAAGATTGCTTTATATAAAAAGGGGTTTATTAGGACTAGCAGGCAAACCCTTTGTAGGACACAGTAATAAACAGTATAACAATATTGAGGGAGTTAATTTGGCATCACTATTCAACACAATGACGAATGAACTAAATGAATGATCTTCACCATAATTCAATGCAGTTAGATTTTCAACAATTATCAACGTAACCAATATCTACAACCTATCTAAACCTTGTACCTTCTATCTAACCACTGGCCAGTGGGAATTTCACAAAGTCGCTGTATGCTGGCATTGGGGCCCGTTAACTTCTATCGTTGGGTACCGTTAGCATGAAACCAGATTTGTATTCCACAAAGTGAGAAAGAACTCTTCGCAGAGTGTCCCAGAACAACAAGACTTGTAACTGCAGCAATCTTCCTTCAGCTGCAACTGCGTGAGCAGTACGACTAGGCCAGGCAATAAAGTTAGCAATGTCAACTCACACAGGATGGCCGACTACCTCTCTCTGTTTGATATGCTCACCCCTTCCTTGCTGGAAGGTAGCTCGATCGTTATCTCTCAGTGCTGGAATCACTCAAGGACAGACGGATCTCTCTCCGTGGGATGCACGAGGACAGCTGGATTGCTTCTCTACTGAATGTACTCAGTCGCTCCCTCTGTCACTGGAACACACACAAAGGCAGACGGACCCCTTCTTCGCTGGATGCATGAGGACCACCGGATCTATTCTCCGCTGGAAACACGTGAGGGCAACTGAATCTCTACTTCGCTGAATGCACGAGGGCGGCCACATGCACAATACGCAACACAGGACCATTTAAGCTGCCAGTCTCACCCTCTCTGGCTTCTCTTTGCTCTCCACGTGCACTTCCCCTCATGGAAACCGAAGGCTTCCCTTAGGCATTGCTGGGAGGTGTAGTTCTCTACCTGACAAATTGAATTAGGCCCCTTGTGATTGAACTACATGTTCCAGAATCCTTTGCAGCTTCCTGTCTTAAACAGCTTCCTTTTACAGTGAAGAGAAAGGGGAAAAGGGAGGGGGGAAAAGGGAGGGGGGAAAAGTCCTCCGCAGGTGTGACAGGCTACAAGTCTCTGTCCAAGCCTGAGCCACAGTAGAAAGCACAATAGTACACACACAGTCGAAGTAGCCTGCGCTACATATAATTAACAAAACCTTTGTTTTATTTATTTAATAATATTAATAGCCTCATTATCATTCAATAATAATAATTATGGCAGAGGTAGATGCGTAAAAAAAAAACCAACAGGTCCTGCTGAGATTTAAAAGCAGGACCAGCTGTTTACTAGATACGCACATTAACCAAGTGAGCCACAGCACCAATTCAGAGGCCCATCCATAAACCTGCATATGGGTAGGGATGAGCCGAACACCCCCGAGTTCGGTTCGTATTCGAACCCGAACTTTCCAAATGTTCAAATCCGAACTCGAACTCGAACTCATTACAAGTCAATGGGGCTGAAATTTTGGTTTTTAGAGTGCCCTCCAAGAGGGCATATATGCTAGATATTTGCCATAAAAGGTGTATGGGGTCCGGGTAGTGCCCTAGGGGACAGGAAACAAGGACAAAAAGTTTTAAAAAAAACGTTTTTAAAAGGGACAGGGAGTTTTCCATGAAATAAGGGTTAAAAATAAAAACCAAAAATTCCTTCAAATATTGTGCCTAGGAGGTCCCCATTACCTACCCGTGAAGTGGCAGATTTCTAGGATGTATAGAAATATGTAAAAACCAAAAAATGACATTTCAAATGACGGTAAATGCTTTTCCTTTAATCTATCCATAAACAACTGCTTGGGGCGGCAGTTTGTATGAAAAGAGGAGACATTTTCGGACACGCAGAAAAAGTTTAGTGATTTTTTTGGCTAAATTATTGTGAAACTTATGCTTGCTTTGGATTAAACTAACAATAGGTGCTTTAAAATTGGGCCTTTAGCGTCGGCAACAGTGCCGTCACACCGTAACCCCTCTGAGGATATGAATCTGACACAGGCGTCAGGGGCAGTGCATCCAAATATTGTGCTTTTGGTGCCAGGCCTGCAAGTACTATCATACAGAAACCCCTCTTTAGTCTTGTGGAAGAATGCAGGGGTGGACCTTGCGGTCCTATATTAAAAAGATATGCATCTGTTAAAGGCGTCAGTGCACCCAGATATTGTGCTTTTGGTGCCAGACTGCCAGCAAGTACTATCATACAGTAACCCCTCTGTAGTATTGTGGAAGAAAGCAGGGGTGGGTCTTGCGGTCCTATATTAAAAAGATATGCATCTGTTAAAGGCGTCAGTGCACCCAGATATTGTGCTTTTGGTGCCAGGCCTGCAAGTACTATCATACAGAAACCCCTCTTTAGTATTGTGGAAGAATGCAGGGGTGGACCTTGCGGTCCTATATTAAAAAGATATGCATCTGTTAAAGGCGTCAGTGCACCCAGATATTGTGCTTTTGGTGCCAGGCCAGCAAGTGCATTCATACAGTAACTCCTCTGTAGTATTGTGGAAGAATGCAGAGGTGGACCTTGCGGTCCTATATTAAAAAGATATGCATCTAGTAAAGGCGTCATTGCAGCCAAATATTGTGCCTTTGATGGCAGGAAGTGCCTTCACACCGTAACCCTTTTGTGGTATTGTGGAAGAGTTCAGTGCTGGAGGTTTTGTGAATGCAGAAGACATCCCCGATCTATTCCGTTACGTTAGCATCAGGGGATTGATAACTGCTGATCCAGGACTGATTCATTTTTATAAATGTCAGCTGGTCTACAGAGTCGGTGGACAGACGCACTCTTTTGTCTGTAACAAAACCTCCAGCGGCACTGAACGTCCTTTCAGAAAGCACGCTGGATGAAGGGCAACCTAGTAGCTGCATAGCATATTGGCTAAGATCTGGACAGTGATCCAATCTCAACACCCAGTAAGCCAGTGGATCATCTGCTGGAAAGGTATCCAGGTCTGCCCTTGTCCCTAGGTAGTCCTGCACCATATGGTGAAGACGCTGGCAATGGGTGCCTTCATTTGACGTCCCTGGGCGTCGTGGACTAAAAAAATTTAAAAATGCATCAGTCAAGCGGCCCTGGCCTTCACCACTATTCCTCTGATCATCCGCAGCCTCAGAAGCACGTGTGTCTGGAAAGGTGTTACACAAGTGTCGCTTTAGAGCGTCCTCAAGTTTTTTCATCCTGTGCTCCCTCTGTGCGGGCAGGATGAGCTCTGCAACTTTACCCTTGTATCGTGGATCAAGAAGGGTTGCCAACCAGTAATGATCCCTCTCCTTGATAGCACGAATCCTGGGGTCCTTTACCAGGCTTTGCATTATAAGGGAGCCCATGCAGCGTAGGTTGGAGGTGGCATTAGCTTCCGAGTCTTCCTGGTCAATGAGGATGACCCCATCGTGCACTTCCTCCTCCCAGCCACGCACTAGCCCTTGTGTTTCTGGGCACACGAAACCCTCCCTTGAGGAATCCCCACCTTCAATGCACCCACTACTTAAATATTCCTCCTCCTGTCTGATCTGAGTAGGACCTGCTGGAATGCTGTCTGTGGAAAGACTGGGGCCTTGAGAGCTAGGGAAGGCCTCCTCTTCCTCCCGCTGCTCTGCCTCTAGAGCCACATCTATAATTCCCTGCAGAGTGTGCTCCAGCAGGAACACTAAAGGAATTGTGTCACTGATGGATGCACTGTCCCTGCTCACCATCCTCGTTGCCTCCTCAAATGGTGACAGTACAGTGCATGCATCCTTGATCATCAGCCACTGCGGGGGGAAAAAAACCAAGTTGACCTAAACCTGTCCTTGTGCCATACTCACACAGGTACTCGTTGATGGCCCTCTGCTGCTTGTGCAGACGCTGCAGCATTGGTAATGTTGAGTTCCACCTGGTGGGCATGTCACAGATCAGACGGTTTGTGGGAAGGTGGAATTCTCTTGGAATTTCTGCCAGGCGAACGCTTGCTGGGAATGACCGTCTGAAGTGGCTGCAGACTTTTCTGACCTGGCTGAGAAGCTCTGGCAGCCCTGGGTACTTGGTTAGGAAACGCTGTACCACTAGATTTAGGATGTGTGCTAGGCATGGTACATGCGTCAATTTACCCTTGCTTAGGGCGGAGAGAAGGTTGCTGCCATTAGCACAGACGATCATTCCCAGCTGAAGCTGGCGTGGTGTTAACCATCTCTGTACCTGGACCTGCAGAGCTGACAGAATTTCTGGCTCGGTGTGGCTCCTGTCCCCTGAACAAACCAGCTCAAGCACAGTATGGCTTCTTTTTGCTTGAGCCATTGCATAGACGCTGTCAGGCGTCGGTTTAACTGCCACTTCGCCAGAGACACAGAAGGAGGAGGAGGAAGAGGGAGAGGTGGTGGTGGTGGAGCAGACAGACCTCATACAAGCAGATTTCTGGAGGCGTGGTGGATGAACAAGCTCCAGCACAGAGCCCCGACTTGGATCCCTCCCAGCTGCAATCAGAGTTACCCAGTGTGCCATGAAGGAAATGTAACGACCCTGTCCATGCTTGCTGGACCACGTGTCTAAAGTCACATGCACCTTGCTGCTGACTGCCTTTCCCAATGACTCGATAACATTGTCTTCCACGTGCTGGTATAGTGCTGGAATGGCCTTGCGTGAAAAGTAATGTCGTTTTGGAACCTGCCACTGTGGTACAGCACATTCAGCAAATTCACGGAAAGGAGCAGAGTCCACCAGCTGGAAAGGCAGCAGCTGCAATGCGAGTAATTTTGCTAAGCTGACATTTAGACGCTGTGCTTGGGGATGGTTGGGACTATTTTTTCTTACGCTGCTGCAGCA